>JAYGGG010000502.1:0-31310 GCA_036346245.1 Bonia amplexicaulis | reverse complement strand
CCATGGCCTCAAGCCATTTTGAAGAGTTTTCGCTCCATGGCTTCTTCAAATGAGGGATCATCCTCCATTTGAAATTCCTCCGATGATAAATTTGATAATCATCGAAATACGATCTTTCTACTTTGAGACCTCCTGACCTCCTCATTTGGTACATCTTCGCTTGAGGTCGCTGTTCCTCATCTCGTGGCAATTGGTTCTATAGGATCCTCAAGAATGTGTTCTTCATTCTCATTCATTGTTGCCACAGAGGAACAATAAGTGCCGGCACCACGTTGTCTTGTACGTTGGCAATGACAAGCAGTAAAAGCAAGAATGGCTCTTGAATCATCGTGGGCGAACCCCGCTTCTCTCAAGGTCAATCTTTCGAGCTACCATACTCCCTCATCATTTCATCCTCTAAGAAGACAGTGTCTGCTTCTACAAACTTTGTATATCTGTCGACAAGAGAAACGAAAACCTTTTGACTTTTCGTGATAGCCAATGAAATGGCAACTTATCGCTTTTGGAATCAAGCTTTCCAAGATTTGGGTTAAATACTTTAGCCTCAGCAGGACTCCCCCACACACGTAAGTGGTTTAGTGAGGGAACTCTTCCTGTCCACAACTCGCATTTGTTTTGGGCACCGACTTACTAAGCACTGTTGAGAATATGAACGCGGTTTTCAACGCCCATCCATAAACTCAACGGCAGTGGAGTAGCTCATCATGCTCGCACCATATCCATCGTGGTCACGGCATGCCTTTTAGCTACTCCATTTTGCCGAGGTTCGCCTGTAGAATATCGCCACTATGCCATTTTCCAGAAAACCTTGCAAAAGGTCCAGGAACTTGTCCATATGGGGTATGTCGACCAGTAGTACTCCCCACCACGATCAGATCGGACTATCTTAATCTTTAAATCGTGTTGGTTTTCAACTTCAGCCTTAAATATCTTGAATTTATCCAAGGCTTCATTTCTTTCTTTGATTGGATAAATATATCCATAACGAGAGTAATCATCCGTGAATGTTATGAACGAGTCATATCCATCCACACTTTTCACAGGAAAAGGACCACAAATGTCTGTGTGAATAATTTGTAGAACTCCGGAGGACATCACTTCTTCGGATATACACAACACTCCTCCACTTGATATTCAAGGACCAATCACTAGAGCTCGCCCGACAATTAAATTTACATGTGAGCTCGCTCCTAAGTACTTCTTTTTGTTCATTTGAGAATCGATTACTACCTAATGATTTAATTATGATTAGGAACCATGGAGAGGATCAAGAAGTACATGGAGAAGGGCTACGAGGCGCACGAGTCCAGCAAGGGCGGACGAATCATGTTGGATGTCCAACTCAAGCCCACTTCGAATCCAATTCGAGTCCAGGACCAGGTTGCACTAAACGGACACCCAGATTGCATCCGGACTCCGTTTTGGACGTTCCACATATGTATGGAAAGCTGAGAAGATAAACTTTCCAATGGCTCTGGTCTCATATCAAAATTCCTTCTGAGTCAACGGAATTGTCGAAACAAGTGGACGTCCAGAATCTGTCAGGGTGCTGCGCCACCGCCTTTTGGGCCGTTCGCTTTGTATCGTGTTGGAGTCCATTAGGACACGCCCAGGGTTTTGCATGCCCCTTACTCCTTTATATACAGTCGCCACCCCCACCATTAGGGTGTGGTTTTGCTTAGATTAATTCTGTCTTTGAACAGTTTCGCCGTCATCGGTTTGTGAAACCCCAATTTTCGATTGCTTCATCAATATATCTGCAATTTGGTTGTGTTCTTCCTTGTTCTTGCTTGTGTTCTTCGATTCGCAGGCGAGGATTAGCCTTCTGGCAAGGTCAACCGGCAGCGCACGGTTGATAACCCGAGGAGACGTGGTGCTGCGATTGCGGGTTCGAACGTGTCGTTCGGAAGCCGGATCGATTTGTGTCGCGCCTCCACCAAAATCGAACATATCCGAACTCGTTGGAAGATCGGGACCCCGCTCCCATCAAGTGGTAATCGAGCTTGGTGTTCCTTCGTGTTCGCTACCCTCCTTTGTTATTTTCGGTTGGCCCTAGAGTCCATGAAAAGCCCTACAAAAATTGTAGTCATAGGTTGTTTCTCGCCCTAGATCTCGCTTAGCCTTTGCACAAGTTGATTCCGAGTCCGTAGTGTTGAGTTTGTGTCCTTAGTCGAGTTGTGTTGCTGGTTTAGATCGTGTTTTGTTCGAGTTGTATTCCTTCCGCTACCACCCTTCAAACCCTAGCCGCCACGCATCGCTTCCACCCTCTCGCTTTTGTTTTCCCACCCATATCCCACCCTCTCGTTAACCCTCCTGTTGGCCATCCATCACGCCTCGTGATCACACCGCATCATCCCCACCTTTCCCGAGCTTCCGCCACCGATTCCACAAATTCCCTCCACCCGATCTTCGCTTTGAGCTCCACAAAGAACCATAACTTGAGGTCCATCTTCAAACGCCATAACTTTCGTGATACGGACTCAAATCGCTTGTTTTTTTTTGAAATTGGGTGAAATTAAATCACCCAATTTATTTTCCATTGCCCGAAAGTGTAGTATCGAAAGTCGGCCATAACTTTTGCTTCGGGTTTGGCGAATTTATTTTCCAAATTCGCCGAAAGTGTAGTACTCAGGCCCGAAATTGAATCACCGAATTTACAAGACATTCATTATTTTCTCAGAGGCCACCTTACATCCGATTGAGTTGCAACTTTGTGTGGTTCCTATTTCGTGCTCGCCTCGTGAAAAATATAAAAAATACAAAAAAAGAAAAATTTCGCTATAGTAGAGAGAGAGAGAGTGCTATCCGTGGTCAAAAAAAAAAAGAAAAAGAAAAAACCGACAGAGTACGCTTTAGGTGCCAACAATTTATTTGTTTTGTGCTTATGCTGAATTGAGCTTCTCAAAGGTTCGGTCATCTTTGTTGCTGCTGTTTATATTCATATTTTGACCTTGTTCATCATCTCATACTTGATATAGGACACATTTAAACCAAAGAACTAGGACCATACTTTGGATATTTATTCAGATTACTATCTCGTTATTGATTTGTGTTCCATCGACATATTTGGCCTTCCAAACTCCATATATCTACTCGGATAGCACGCTTTGACCTTGCAATCGCACTCCACGCCGACAAGGTATCACGAACCACCCACCGGTTGTACCACCACGCTTTGGTAAGCACACTTGTAAGAGCTTGGTAAGCCACTCTTTGCGGGTTCCCACCCTTCCTTTGTAGTTGATAGGATCATCCTTTGTTTTCCCCGTATTTCCACCAACCATGGCAGTGAAACGAAGAGGACGGGACACCGGTCGATTTCAACGAGTGTGTTAGTCGCGCCAGCCACAAGTTGCGCCGACAAACAAAACGCTTCACTCACCGATCTCGCGCGAGATTGGACACCATCGCCGCCATTACCCGCTTGAACACCACGGAAGGCATTGAGCGGTGGAGCGGCGGATGGTCGACCTCACCGGTCGGATGGACACATTGGAGGCACGCTCACCACTGTCAATGACGGCCATCATCATGATGACGCCACGTAGTATGATGCGATGGCAACATTGATCGGCGGCGACACAAGATGCACGACTACGCCGCCGCCTTCAAAGAAACCGACATGGTATGGGAGGTAATAACCGAACCGCCATGGTAACGACGACCCTTTGCTAAAGTCAAGTTTACCATTCCATCTTTTTCTCGGTCTTTATGATGCTGAAATATATCTTGATTGGGAGATGACGGTGAGAGCGTGTTTAACTCTCACTTAGTTCCCGAGCAACATAGAGTTAGACAAGCTACTAGTGAGTTTAAGGACTTTGCTATTATCCGTGGAATGAACTAAGTACCATGCGCTACAACCCGATACATGGGAGCGCTTAAAAGAAGCTATGCGTAATCGCTTTGTTCCTCCCTCATATAAACTTGAATTGAGAAAAATTGCAGCGCTTAGAACAAGGTGATAGTTCTGCTCAAGACTATTATGCCGAGCTTCAAAAGGGTATGGTGCGCTAGGGGTTGTTGAGGACACGGAGGATAAGATTTGTCGTTTACCAAGGTTACCACGAAATTCGTGACATTGTTGATTATAAAGAATTTACTATCACAACCGCTTGTTCCACCTTGCTATGCTTGCAGAAAAAGAATTGCAGTGGACGCACGATTCAACTAAGGCACGCACCGACGACCCTTCTACACCCCGCGAACGACTACATCGACGGGATCGCCCAAGCCTTCTTCGAGTTTCGCTCTCCTCCACCACCGTGAACAAGATGGCAGCAGCGCCACCAAGCCACCTTCCATGACACGCCTTGCGATTCTTCAAAAATTCTTTGCGGTGGTCCACCAAGAGTTCTTCTTCCGTGGCTTCAACGGGCCGCCTCCCAGATCAAGGCCACCGCCGCCATGGACTTGGTCATGTGCGTAAGAATTGCCCTAGCCAACGGGCATACATCGCCACGTAAGATGGAGGCTACATCAAGACTTCGGATGTCGAGGATGATGATGATGTTGTCGCCGCTCTGGACGACAATGGCGGTGGTGATGACGACTGCCCTGGTCGGGCGCCCACAACGACGCCACGGAGCATCATTGTGCAGCGAGTCCTCAAGACGTAGGTACAACAACCCGATAAACTTCAACGCCATAATTTGTTTCGCACCTTCTTTGCAATCAAGAACCGCGGCACGTGTCATCATTGATGGAGGAAGTTGCAACAACTTGGTGAGTTCTGATTTGGTCAAGAAGCTTGGCTTGACCACGACCGCATCCACATCCATACCATATTCAATGGTTAAATGACTCGAAAAGCTAAGGTAACGCAAACATGCCGAGTCCATTTTTCCATTGGTGCTTATGTTGATCATGTTGATTGTGATGTGGTTCCCATGCAAGCATGCTCTTTTATTGGGTCGACCTTGGGAATTTGATAATGATGCTTTACACCATGGTAGTAGTAACACATACACTTTTATGCATAAGGGAAAGAAAGTTACTTTACCGCTTTTGACCCCACTCGAGATTATAGAGGCCGATAGGGCGAGAGTCAGTGCTAATGATCCAAAGGAACATGATAAACTGAAAACAGCAAGTACTCCATTTGAAAATTTCTGTTATGCTTGCCACAAAATCAGACCTTGCTGCAATTGATGATGTTAATGATACATGCTATGCTTTTGTGTGCAAAGATGCTTTATTTTCTCTTGATAATATGCCTTGCACTTTGCCTGCCCCCTCGCCACTAACCTTTGCAGGAGTTTAGAGATGTTTTCCCGATGAGATACCTCCAGACTTCCACCCATTCGAGGGATTGAGCACCGATTGATTTGATCCCCGAGCGAGCTTGCCAAACCGCAAGCGACAGACCAATCTCAAGAGACTAGGAGATTCAGCGCCAAGTCCAAGACCTTTTGGACCGTGGGTACGACGTGAGAGCCTTAGTCCTTGTGTTGTTCCTCGCTCTTTTGGTTCCCAAAAGATGGTTCTTGGCGATGTGTGTAGATTGTAGAGCCATTAACAACATTATTATACGGTATCGTCATCCTATTCCTAGGCTAGACGACATGCTTGATGAGTTGTGTGGTGCTATAATTTTCACAAAGATTGACTTATGAGTGGATACCACCAAATAAGAATGAAACTTGGCAATGAATGGAAAACCGCTTTTAAAACTAAGTTCGCTTTGTATGAGTGGTTAGTCATGCCTTTTGGTTTAACTAATGCACCTAGCACTTTCATGAGATTAATGAACGAGGTTTTACGTCCTTTCATTGGCAAATTTGTGGTCGCTACTTTGATGATATCTTGATTTATAGCAAGTCCATGGATGAACATTCGACTCACTTACGTGCTGTTTTTAATGCTTTGAGAGATGCACGCTTGTTTGGTAACCTTGAGAAGTGCACCTTTGCACGGATCGAGTCTCTTTCTTGGCTATGTTGTGACTCCACAGGAATTGAGGTTGATAGAGCCAAGGTGGAGGCGATATGGAGTTGGCCCACGCCCACCTACGCCTCCCAAGCGCGGAGTTTTCTTGGCCTTGCAGATTTTATCGCCGCTTTGTCAAAGAATTCAGCACCATTGCGACACCGCTGATTGAGTTGACAAAGAAGGGTGTCGTGTTCCATTGGGGCCATCACAAGAGGAGTCCTTTAATCTTTGAAGGACAAGCTTACGCACGCACCATTGCTCCAACTTCCGGATTTTGGTAAGACTTTGAACTCGAATGTGATGCTAGCGGAATTGGTATTGGTGGTGTTTTGATGCAAGAAGGCAAACCTGTTGCCTACTTTAGCAAAAAATTGAATGGTCCTGTTCTTAATTATTCCACGATGATAAAGAATTGTATGCTCTTGTTCGCTCTTTAGAGACGTGGCAACACTATTTATGGCCTAAAGAATTTGTCATTCATTCCGATCATGAATCACTTAAGCATATTCGTAGTCAAACCAATTTGAATCGTAGACATGCTAAGTGGGTTGAATTTATTGAATCTTTTCCTTATGTCATTAAACACAAGAAAGGGAAGGATAATGTGATTGTCGATGCTTTGTCTCGACGCTATACCATGTTGTCTCAACTTGATTGTCGCATTTTGGTCTTGAAACTATTAAAGAACAATATGCTTTTGATGCTGATTTTAAGGATGTGTTGTTGCATTGTAAAGAGGGTCAAGCATGGAATAAATTCGTGATCAATGATGGGTTTTTGTTTAGAGCTAACCGCCTATGCATTCCAGCTTGGATCCGTCGCCTTTTGTTGTTGCAGAGGCGATGGAGGCGGTTTGATGGGACATTTTGGTGCTAAGAAGACGGAGGACGCTCGACCACACACTTCTTTTGGCCAAAGATGAGGCGAGATGTTGAGCGGTTTGTGGCTCACGCACTACATGTCAAAAGCTAAGTCTCGCTTGAATCCACATGGTTTATATATGCCACTTCTGCTCCTTCTATTCCGGGCGATATTTCTATGGACTTTGTTTTAGGGTTGCCCAGGACTAAGAGGGGAGGGATAGCATTTTGTTGTTGTGGATCGCTTTTTCTAAGATGGCTCACTTTATCCCATGTCATAAAACCGATGATGCCGTTCATATTGTCTGACCTCTTTTCAAAGAGATAGTTCGCTTGCATGGTATGCCTTCTACTATTGTTTCGCATCGTGATGCCAAGTTCTTGAGTCACTTTTGGCGACTCTATGGAACAAGTTGGGTACAAAGTTGTTGTTCTCACCACATGTCACCCACAAACCGATGGCCAAACCGAGGTGGTGAACCGCACATTGTCTACCATGTTGAGAGCTATTTTGAAGAACAATTTGAAGCTATGGGAAGAGTGTTTGCCGCATGTTGAGTTCGTGATATAATCGAGCGGAACACTCCACCACCAAGGTAAGTCCTTTTCGTGTAGTGTATGGATTCAATCCCGTGCCCCTATTGATATTTTACCTTTGCCTACTAGTGAGAGAGTTCATAATGATGCTAAGGAGCGTGCTGATTTTATTCTCAAAATGCATGAGACTACTAAGGCAAACATTGAAAAGATGAATGAAAATATAGGATTACCGGTAGTAAAGGTAGAAAGGAAGTTAAACTTGAACCGGTGATTTTGTTTGGTTGCACTTATGAAAGGATAGATTTCTGAGTTAAGAAAGTCAAAATTGATGCCTAGAGCTGCTGGTCCTTTTAAGATAGTTGAGAAGATAAATGATAATGCATATAAACTTGAGTTGCCTCCCGAGTTTGGGGTTAGTCCCACCTTTAACATTTCAGATTTGAAGCCATGCTTGGGAGAAGAAGATGAGACCGAGTTGAGGACAACTCCGCTCAAGAGGGGAGGATGATGAGGACATCACTTCTTCGGATATACACAACACTCCTCCACTTGATATTCAAGGACCAATCACTAGAGCTCGCTACCGACAATTGAATTTACATGTGAGCTCGCTCCTAAGTACTTTTTGTTCATTTGAGAATCGATTACTACCTAATGATTTAATTATGATTAGGAACCATGGAGAGGATCAAGAAGTACTTGGAGAAGGGCTACGAGGCGCACGAGTCCAGCAAGGGTGGACGAATCATGTTGGATGTCCAACTCAAGCCCACTTCGAATCCAATTCGAGTCCAGGACCAGACCGCACTAAACGGACACCCAGATCGCATCCGACTCCGTTTTGGACGTTCCACATATGTATGGAAAGCTGAGAAGATAACCTTTCCAATGGCTCTGGTCTCATATCAAAATTCCTTCTGAGTCAACGGGAATCGTCGAAACAAGTGGACGTCCAGAATCTGTCAGGGTGCTGCGCCACCGCCTTTTGGGCCGCTCGCTTTGTATCGTGTTGGAGTCCATTAGGACACGTCCCAGGGTTTTGCACGCCTTACTCCTTTATATACAGCCGCCACCCCACCATTAGGGTTGGGTTTTGCTTAGATTAATTCTGTCTTTGAACAGTTTCACGTCATCGGTTTGTGAAACCCCAATTTTCGATTGCTTCATCAATATATCTGCAATTTGGTTGTGTTCTTCCTTGTTCTTGCTTGTGTTCTTCGATTCGCAGCGAGGATTAGCCTTCTTGGCAAGGTCAACCGGGCAGCGCACGTTGATAACCCGAGGAGACGTGGTGCTGCGATTGCGGGTTCGAACGTGTCGCTCGAAGCCGGATCGATTTGTGTCGCGCCCACCAAAATCGAACATATCCGTAACTCGTTGGAAGATCGGGACCCCGCTCCCATCAACGCCTTCAACTTCAGCTTGACTCCATTTATGTACTTTTAACACATCTTTCTTTCTTCTTGTAGTCCTCACCGAATCTAACCTCAGAAAGAATTAGCAACATGAACAACAGCACCGAATCAATCCACCAAGTAGATTTTGAATATTGTACATACAGGGACCCATTTATGAACGTAATGATGTTCTCACCTTTCTTGACATAATCATTTTCAAGAAATCGGGACAATCTTTCTTGTAGTGTCCTGTTTTCTTGCGTTGCATGACACCGATCTTGCTCTATCGCAAATTTATTCTCTGTTGAGGCTGATAGACGTGGGCTTTTCCCTTGTTCTTTGAGGAGAAATTCCATCGTTGAATATCCTTTTCTTGTTATCCTTCACATAGTTGACAGTAACCACCATGTGAGGATTTAAATCTTTCCTCCTCTTGCACACACATAGCTATGCACTTTCTAAATCCCATTTCTCAGTCGATATTGTAGTTGATAACAAAGGTGTCAAACTCTTTCGCAAAGAAGCAAAATCAAATGAATAAGGAACTCATCCTTGAGAGCCAAATCCATTGGTTTAAGCTTGATGCCAAATTGCTCATCCTTAGTATAAGCACTCTTATGCCACCGCCACCACTGTAATACCTTCGTCACAAGTCGCTTAATCACCGTAGCATAAGTTTTTGAAGAGCCAAGAACCGACTCTTTATTTTATCAAGGTACTGTGATGTTGTCACACTCGAGATTGAGCCCACAATTGCAGTGCTCAATCGTGTTTTTATCACAGCCAAACATTTCTTGGCATAAAGGACTCACTTTTTATGATCAAGATCATATGACATCTTTGTGGGAGCAAAGTCCCTCCCTCTGGTCTCGCCAAGCAAGATCACCTCATTTTCAACCTCACCCCAAGGCACAGTGCCCTGGGACACGGTAGTGACTACACTCCCATCTTCACCAGGATGAATGCAAGGTCAATCTTTTCTTCCATTCACCATAGTTGTCTCTTTGAGAATTGTGGATATCTCGACGTAGCCCATCAAAGAGTATCCTCCCCGAAAACACAATTCATATATAGTGAGAACATTTATAATAACAATAACCGCATGTCTTAGTTTCAACGCTGGTTAAAATTAAAACATACACTTTCATCTATGCATTAAATCTACATCACCGCTAAAGTAAATAGAAATAATGCATAAAAATCATCAATTAAAATTATAATAGTGTTATTATCATCGCTGGTCTAAAATAACAATAACATAATTATCTCGAAATTATATCTATTTTTCCAAAATTAAATTCTCCCGCTGGTTTGAATTTAATAATGAAAATCAATCATTCATTAACTTTTGTACGGAAACATGAAATTATTCAAAAATAATTCATTCCTAAGCATCATTACCGTATATATTTAATCTTTGAAAATAACACGCAGGCAAAAATTACAGAGATTTCATTCAAATTTCTATCAAATTCATTCAAATAATATTTGAAATCAGCTTAAAACAAAAAACGGTTTTATCGTTCATTCGGCCATTTCTACCATCCCTATACACAAACACCGTCTAAAACAACAAAATCACCTACCGAAGAATTGGTCGTCCGATCTAATCTGACGGTCGAGATCCCGGGTTTGAAATAAAAGGGCAACATCAACCCTAACCCCAACCCATTTCGCCGAAAAACCTGACGGCCTGGGCTGAGGCATGCGGCGCGAGACGACTGAGCCAAGACGGCCCCTCCTACGGCGTCAAGGAGGCAGCATGGGAGCGCAAATGGCCACCACGGAGTAACCAGACTCACAAGCAAAATTTCGAGAGCGAAGCATCGCGACTACGCGAATCCTGGCCCAAGCCGAGGCGGCGGCCAGACGCGCTTGGCCGAGAGGCGGCGGGGAGGCGCCTACCGAGCGGAAGGCGCTCAAGCTGCCACGGTATGGCTAAGTGAGCGGTGATCACGCGCGATGCCCGCAGCTGCAGGTTTCGAGCGGCCCGCGCCTGGAGCGAGTGCAGTGGAGCACCGCGCGGCGGGCTCGCAAGGCATCCTACCCGTGTGAAGGAGATAGCGAGGCATCCGATGACACTACGGACGGTGGCGCCAACCGGTGTCCTTCGATCCTCGTAGTACTGGTTTCTTGACTCCATAGGAATCTTGGTGGAATTACAATCAAACATGCCAAATTGAATCAATACCTTCTTGGCATATGTACATCGCTTGATAGAGATGCTACCATCTCCTTGTGCCACCTCAATGCCGAGGTAGTACGTGTGTAAGCCGAGGTCGCTTCATCTCGAACTCACCCATCATCTCCGCTGAAGTCTTCAATTGCTCTCCGGATCCTCCCCACCACGATCGATCATCCACATAAATACCGACAATGATGCCGGCTTTGGTTTTGCCCCTTGTGTACACGGCTTGCTCTGTCAGCACACCTTTGAAGCCAAGCTGCTCAGACTTTTATCGAGTCACAGATTCCACGCTGCCGCAAGGCCGTCCAGAGAGCGCTTTGTTCAATTTGAGCACTAAGTGCTCCTTGTCTTCATCGTGAACCCTCCGGCTGCTGGTCACATAAACCTCTTCTTCGAGTTCACCATTCAAGAACGCCGACTTAACGCCGAGGTGATGTATCTACCACGCATGGTATTCAGTATAGCAAGAATGACACGATAGTGTCGAGGCGAGCAACCGTAAAAACTTCTTCAAAATCACCGCCTTGTCACTGCACATAACCTTTTGCAACCAACTCGCCTTATGCTTGATGACCTCACCATCCGAGTTCTTCTTGAGTTTGTACACCCACTTAAGCCCGATCGCTTTATGTCCGACCGGCAACGTGGTGAGCGCCCACGCCGCTCTTTCCTCGATGGCCTCAATCTCCTTGGACATGGCTTCTTCCCATGCCGGCCGACCAAGCAATTTCACGAGAGGAGGATGGCTCTTCCATCACCACAAGCATTGCTTCCTCATCGCCTTCTTCATACTCCAACTCCACACGCTGGTGCATCGCGCATGATCTCCTCCATGTGCCTGCTGCGATGTGTCCATCATCATCGCCGATGTGTCCGCCCGACTACCTGCAGTGGGCGGGTTCTGCCCGGTCAAGCACCTTCGCCACACGGTGCACTAGTCACCACGACTCTTGTGGAATGGTCGGACGAGTCAGCCATGGGCACCGCCCGCTTGTCGAGCTGCCCATGAGCGGGCCGTGTTGACTGCTCGCTTCGGGTTGGCCTCTTCGAGCACCAAGTCGGGAGACCGATCATCTCCTGATCTTCCCACCACTTCCACTCCACATTCTCTTCAAATATAACATCACGATTTACATGGATCTTGCCGCGATGTGGGTCCAAAGCAGACGGTGAGCTTTGTAACCCTCCCCGACGCCTAAGTACACGTGCTGCCCCGACCACTACCGCCGAGCTTTGAGGTGTGGCGTGGTCACCTTGGCGTGCGCCTGGCAGTCAACACACCTGACGCGTGCAAAGGCTTCCTTCCCACCATGCCTCGAAGGAGTGCGATCACCCATCGCTTGGTTGGGAGCTGGTTCAGAGATAGACAGATGCCGCACCGCCTCCCCAAAACCTGCACGCCATGCTCTTTTGAGAAGTGAGCGCCATAGCTATCACCGCCCCTATTGCGCCTTTCCACCACACCATTCGGCCGCTATGAATATGGTGCGTGAAGTGACGCTCATTCCCTCGCTTGCTCGCACACCTTTGCGAGCTCAACCGACAGAACTCACCACCTCGACCGGATCGAAGAACCTTCACGCTGGTGACCACCGCTGCTCACCAAAGATTTTTGACTTCATGAATGCCGAGCATGCTTGATCCTTAGTCCCCGATCACATGCACCACATCCACCGGGAGTAGTCATCAATACACCAGTATAAAGTAACGATTACTAACCGGTGTTGATGGCGTGATCGTCCACATAAATCAATATGCAGTGAGTTCGAGTGGCTCCTTCGGCAGTAGTTGGTCGCCGCTAAGAATGGCGCCTTGTCTCCGCTTTGCCACCGCACACGCCCGACATAGCCGGTCGATGTGTAATCGCGGCACACCGCCGCCATTCCCTTGTTGGCGCAGCATCTTCAAGGCTTGGAAGTTGATATGGCCGAGGCGTAGCATGCCACAACCATGCCGGGTCATCGAGGCTTGTCAATGTACAACCGGCCTCGCCAACTGCAGCTCGATGCGATAGAGATCATTCTCGAAGTCTGCTCCCACCTTCATGATCAAGCGCAGAGGATCCTTGATGGACACCTCGAGTACATCCTCATCCATGAGAACTAGTGACTGGCCCAAGGAGTCAATCAAGACTCACCATATTGTCGCAAGTCTCGGGATGTAGTACACCTCCGGAGTAGCCATTGATCACCATTTTTGCACGCCAAGAGAATTGAGCCTACCTTGATCTCAGACTGATGATCCGTCACCAATCTCACCCTCCTTGATTCCTTCTGCCCAGCTCATGGAATTTCTCCTTGTCGCCAATATGTGGTTACTGCACCGTTGTCCAGTAACCAACATCATGGCTATACCGAATGTGTCCAAGCATTATGCAGCACCGACAAGTTTTCTCCTCACCGAGCATAGCGACATCTTGTCGCCCTCATCAACCGGCCAGTATCTCCTCGTGAGACCGCCAAAGATAGCTCCGGCTCATTGGCTGCCACGCTCATGAGGTAAGCCTCCTCCTTCTTCTTCTGGCCTCGATGATTGTGTTGAATAGTGCCCCATCTCATTGCAATTAAAGCAACGAATGTGACTCTTGTCACGACCACCGCCTAAGCCACTCTTGCCCCATCTTTGTGTGTATGTCCGCCACTTACCACCTCTACCACGCCTCCTCACCACCACCACCACCACCGGGGTTCCCGCCATCCGCGGAGCCTTTGTTCTTCCGGGCTTGATGACAAATCGCTGCGTCTTCTTAAATCGCGCCCACTCACCGAAAGTAGGAGACACTCGCCTACCCATGCTCCCCGCTCATGCCAAGCCTCTTTGGCGCGCGGCGCCTCAAAAGTCTTGAGCCGTCCCACGCCTCCTCGAATGCCAAAGTGTTGAGATCAAAGAACTGCTCGATGCCCGCATCACACCGAGTAACTGCTCGCATCGCCGGTCAGCTTCACGAAAGATGAGCATGGCATCGCATTCCCGCCCAGACTTGAGTACCGACGTACATGGTGGTGAGCCGACGGCATATCGTCGAGGGACTCACCGTCGTTTCCGCATGACGTCGAACTCATTTTTCAACGCTCTCAGCCACAAGATCCTTCACTCGATCCGCGCCGACGAACCTCGCTTTGAGGCAGCCCCACACCGCTAGCCGCCGCCTTCTTTCGCCACTTGCATGAGGAGGTCTTCGTGAAGCGCTGAAGGAGGTGCGACCGCCTTTCTTGTCAAGCCGCGCGCCACCGCAGATCGCCTGCTGGCTCGACACTTCCCAAACGCCTTGATCCTCCATCATATGGAACACGTAATCACCCAACCGGTGTAATTCGTGTGTCAGCCGTGGGTACCGGAACGCATCACCGACTTGATGTGCTCGCGACGTTTCTCCCGTAGCAACGATCGACATTGGATTCAATCAGAATCTTGGGCATGAACCTGGGAGCCTGATACCAAATGTTGGCTATATGCCTAGGATCGCCACTAGCATGGAAGACTAACAATGAGATTAAGAGAGCTCAAGAACAAATAACTTGGGCAAGTTTCGGTTCTATTCTTTGAAGCTTTTCTTGGAAACAAGACTACCTTGCTTATTTACAATGATCCTAGCTATCGCTATTTATAGAACACATGGACTCACGATTCATACCGACCATTCAACTTTCTCTAAAATGCGCCTACTCCGACACATGAAGAGACTCGCTATTTGCATAATCGCATTTAAATAAAAGACCTCGTAGTCGCCACCGTGAATAACTTCTTCATTCTCCCCTTAGTCCCCGGGCGTGAGTTCCAGATCGCTGACACCGAGCAAGGTCAAGATAGTCTCCACCTTCACCGGCCGGTAATGCTTTTGTCACATAGCATACCTCTGTTCACCAAAGGCGAACAAACTCGACGCCAATTTGTCCACCTTCGACACATCTACTGGATAAAATGATACCTTGTGTCGATGCTTACTCCGCCATGAAAAACTGGATTCCTCATGAGGGCGATCATGACTTGTTGTCGACTTGGTCAGCCTTCACTGCCCTTGATTCTCGCCTCGACTAGTTCGCCATCAATGCCCCGAGCTGAGAGTGCTCGCATGCCGCCGTAGTCGCCGCCATGAATTCGGCCTCACAGATGAGAGAGCCATCGCCTTCTGCTTCTCATGAGTTCCATGAAATCGTGCAACGCTGATGTAGAACACCATGCCGTCATCGTTCTTCCGATCATCCATATCACCGCCATATCATCGTCTCAGAAGCCTCGTGATCACCTCTTCTCCGCCACCTCTCCCATACACCATCCCGAACTCAATTGTACCTTTGAGATATCGAGGATCTGTTTCACGCCCTTGTGATGCATCATCGTGGGTCTCTCCATGAATCTACTCGCCACACCGACGGCATAGGAAAGATCCTACCGTGTGAAGGAGATAGCGAGATATCCGGCGACGCTATCAGTACTTGCAAGCGCCAACCGGTGTCCTTCTCGATCTCTTGTGCAACTGGTTCTTGACTCTATAGGAATCTTGGTGGGAATTACAATCAAACATGCCAAATTGAATCAATACCTTCTTGGCATATGCACCCCGCTTGATAGAGATGCCACCATCCTCCTTGTGCCACCTCAATGCCGAGGTAGTACGTGAGTAAGTTTGAGGTCGCTCATCTCGAACTCACCCATCATCCGCCGCTTGAAGTCTTCAATTGCTTCCGGATCCCTGCTACCACGATCGCATCATCCACATAAATACCGGCTAATGATGCCGGCTTTGGCCTTGCCCCTTGTGTACACGGCTTGCTCCTGCGGCACACCTTTGAAGCCAAGCCGCCTCAGACTTTTATCGAGCCGCAGATTCCACGCGCCGCGCCCGCCTCAAGTCCATAGAGCGCTTTGTTCAATTTGAGCACCAAGTGCTCCTTGTCTTCATCGTGAACCCTCCTATTAGTCACATAAACCTCTTCTTCGAGTTCACCATTCAAGAACGCTGACTTAACGTCGAGGTGATGTACTCTACACCCGCTGTGGTCAGCAATAGCAAGAATGACACGATAGTGTCGAGGCGAGCAACCGTGCAAAACTTTCAAAATCAATGCCTTGTCACTGACATAACCTTTTGCAACCAACCTGCCTTATGCTTGATGACCTCACCATCCGAGTTCTTCTTGAGTTTGTACACCCACTTAAGCCCGATCGCTTTATGTCCGACTGGCAACGTGCAGTGAGCGCCCACGTCGCGCTTTTCTCGATGGCCTCAATCTCCTTGGACATGGCTTCTTCCCATGCCTACCGACAAAGAGCCACTCACGATAAGAGGATGGCTCTTCCATCACCACAAGCATTGCTTCCTCATCGCCTTCTTCATACTCCAACTCCACACGCTGCATCGCGCATGATCTCCTCCATGTGCCTGCATTCTACAGTCCATCATCACCGCCGATGTGTCCGCCTCCCGACCACGGTGGGCGGGTTCTGCCCCCGCCGCATCAACGGTGCACTAGTCACCACGACTTGTGGAATGGTCGGACGAAAGGCCGCCATGGGCACCGCCCGCTTGCCGAGCCGCCCATGAGCGGGCCGTGTTGACTCTGTCGCCTGGTTGGCCTCCTTCGAGCACGGGTCGGGAGACCGATCATCTCCTGCATCTTCCACCACTTCCACTCCACATTCTTTCAAATATAACATCACGACTTACATGGATCTTCACATGTGGGTCCAGCAGACGGTGAGCTTTAGAACCTCCCCACGCCCAAGTACACGAAGCCGCCCCATCACTACCGTCGAGCTCTTGAGGTGTGGCGTGGTCACCTTGGCGTGCGCCTGCACCAACACACGGACGCAGCCTGTGTGCGGCCTTCCTCACCATGCCTCGAAGGAGTGCGATCACCCATCGCTTGTTGGGAGCTTGGCTCAGAGATAGACTCGCATGCCGCACCGCCTCCCCCAAAATCACGCACGCAATTTGAGAAGTGAGCCATCACCCTATTATGCTTTCCACCACACCATTCTCGTCGGTGAATATGGTGCGGTGAAGTGACGCTCAATCCCCGCTGCTCGCACACTTTGCGAGCTCAACCGACAGAACTCACCACCGATCGGATCGAAGAACCTTCACGCGTGACCACTGCTCTCACCAAAGATTTTTGACTTCATGAATGCCGAGCATGCTTGATCCTTAGTCCCCGACACATGCACCACATCCACCGAGTAGTCATCAATAATTAACATAAAGTAACGACACCACCGGTGTTGATGGCGTGATCGGTCCACATAAATCAATATGTGAGTTCGAGTGGCTCCTTCGCTTGTAGTTGGCTACCGCCAAGAATGGCGCCTGTCTCGCTTTGCCACCGCACACGTCCGACATAGCCGGTCGATGTGTAATCACGCACACCGCCGCCATTCCCTTGTTGGCGAGCATCTTCAAGGCTTGAAGTTGACATGGCCGAGGCGAGCATGCCACAACCATGTCGGGTCATCGAGGCTTGTCAACGACAAACCGCCTCGCCAACCGCAGCCGATGCGATAGAGACGATTTCAGTTCGTCTCACCTTCATGATCAAGCGCAGAGGATCCTTGATGGACACCTCGAGACGCCTCATCCATGAGAACTCGTGACCGGCCTCGTGAGTCGACCAAGACTCACCATATTGCTGCAAGTCCGGGATGTAGTACACCTCCGGAGTAGCCATTGATCACCATTTTGGCACACGAAGAGAATTGAGCCCTTACCCTTGATCTCGCACCGATGATCCGTCGCGAATCTCACCCTCCGGTGACTCCTTCGTCCACTCACGGAATTTCTCCTTGTCGCCAAATATGTGGTTGCCGGCACCGTTGTCCGTGTACCAAATATCGCTATACCGAATGTGCTCGGCATTATGCAGCCCGACCACGCTTCTCCTCATCGAGCATAGCGACATCTTGTCGCTCCACCAACCAAGTATCTCTCGAGACCGCCAAGAACAAGGTGGCTCAATTGCTGCCGAGGTAAGCCTCCTCCTTCTTCTGGCTCGACATTGTGTTGAATAGTGCCCCATCTCATTGCAATTAAAGCAACGAATGTGACTCTTGTCACGACCACCGCCGAGCCACTTGCCCCATCTTTGTGTGGCGGTCCGCCACGACTACCTCTACCACGGCCTCGCCACACACCACCACTGGCCGGGTTCCCGCCATCCTGGAGCCTTGTTCTTCCGGCTTGATGACAACCGCCGTCTTCTTAAATCGCGCCTCCCACTCACCGAGTGAGGAGCACTCGCCCATCGGCGCTCCCGCCGATGCCGCTTCTTTTGGCGCGGCGCTCTCAAAAGTCTTGAGCCGTCCCACGGCCTCCTCGAATGCCAAAGTGTTGAGATCAAAGAACTGCTCGATGCCGGCTATCACACCGATAAACCGCTCGCATCGTGTCGACAGCTTCTTCACGAGCATGGCATCGCCGTCCCGCCGAGACTTGAGTACCGAGACATGGTGGTGAGCCGACCGCAATCGGTCGAGGGACTCACCGTCGCTCATGTGCATGACGTCGAACTCATTTTTCAACGCTCGCAGCCAAGCATCCTTCACTCGATCCGCCCGACGAACCTCGCTTTGAGGCAGTCCCACACCGCTAGCCGCGCCTTCTTCGCCACTTGCATGAGGAGGTCTTCGTGAAGCGCTGAAGGAGGTGCGACCGCTCTTGTCAAGCCGGCGCGACCAGATCGCCGCGTCGACAGCCTCCCAAACGCCATGATCCTCCATCATATTCGAACACAATCACCCAACTAGTGTAATTGTGTGTCGCTTGTGGTACCGGAACGCATCCGACTTGATGTGCTCGCGACGCTCTCCCGTAGCAACGATCGACATTGATTCAATCGAGAATCTTGGGCATGAACCCGGGAGCTCGATACCAAATGTTGGCTATATGCCTAGGATCGCTCACTAGCATGGAAGACTAACAATGAGACGAAGAGAGCTCAAGAACAAATAACTTGGGCAAGTTTCGGTTCTATTCTTTGAAGCTTTTCTCTTGGAAACAAGACTACTACTTGCTTACTTACAGGAGATTGATCATATACCTCCCTTTAGTTGGGAAATTGAGGATTTACCTCCACATCTCAATGACATGTAGGGTCATCATAAGTCACCCGACTGTGGCCGGAGGGTAAATCCTCAATTTCCATCTAAATGGAGGGTATATGATCAATTTTTTCTACTTACAATGATCCTAGCTACTGCTATTTATAGAACACATGGACTCACGCATTCATACTGACCATTCAGCTTCTTCTAAAATCGCTCATACCGACCATGAAGAGACTCTCGTTACTTGCATACGCATTTAAATAAAAGACCTCGTAGTCGCCAGCCAGAATAACTTCTTCAGAATACAGGGACTGAATATAGGTCTGCTGGCTGCACAGAAGAGTACAAAGTTATTAGGTAAGATAAATCATCATTGTGGACTGAATTTTCATTTTTTTCTTCATGCCCTTTGGCCTGTCGGTTAATAGTTTGTCGCTTAGTTACAGTTTTAGTCACAAAATAACTATTACTAGAAAAGTACAGGAGGCATCTTGGGCAATCAGGAGAGGAGGAATCTATTTGTTTGGAAGGAGATATTGGGGGTGGTCTGGTTCTTCAGCGCCATATATCCATTTTGAAAGACAGCCCAAAGATTGTCCAGATTGACTCTAGCATTCAAGCAAGAAACGTTGGAGCTGGTTCTGGTGGCTTTTCCAGGTGAGTGCTAAGTTTTATTTAGCATATTACTTTGGTAAATCCTTAATCAGGAATTGTGCAACTCATGCAATTTGAACACGACACACTTGAATGCTCCCACGCATTGTACTGATGCCAGGAAAGTAAATTTGTTAAGATTCTATTATATCATAGATTGTCTGTTTGGAATTTTCTCCTGCTTGTTTCTACTATTCAGCAATTTTAGCTATAGTTGATATTATTTTTTGAGCAAATTTCCAATTGTTGATCATAATTGATTATTTGAAGCGCTAGAATATTTTGACACGTTGAAGTATGTTTTTCCTCTTAAGGTTGGTCTGTTTGCGAGTTCATCCAACTTTCACTCTTCTACACCCAACTGAGGTGGTAGTTGCTTTTACGGCGATCAATGGTTCAAAGCAAGAGATCTCCCCGGAGTCTGGAGAAGTAACATTAGAGGGAGACCTCCGGCCCAATGGTAAATTAATCTTTGCAGCATTTTGAGATTTATTGCCCGATCAACATTTTCAGCATGCCCTTGTGGACATTTCTATTAATCCTTGTTCTTAATTTTCCATCATCTGGCAAACTCTCAGGGGAATGGATGCTAGTGGACAAGTGTGCAGGGATGAGTTTGGTAAATCGTTTTGATCCCAGCCAGGTTAGCAAATGTTTGGTGCACTGGGGAACGGGTGATTTGAACATGGAGCTTTGGTCGGAGGAAAGGCCAGTTTCTAAGGATACCCTGTTGGGAATTTGCCACAAGTATGAGGTGAGACAAACAAGCTAAATCCTGCCTGGAGCAGAAATAGCTATGCCACTTCGGAGGATGTTTAGGAGTGGCTCTTGTTTCATGGACTAGACCAATACTCATTTCTTGGTGTGTTGGTGCCTTGTCGTTAGCCCTAACACCAACGCTTCCAAAACTTGCAAACATCCTTGTTAATGGTGGATCTTTGGGAGGACGCTCGCTCTGCTGAAACCTCGATTCTTAGTATCATGCTATGTAATGACTGCAGCTGTTCGCAACTTACACCTATAATAAAGTACGAGCGAGGTATGTAATATGTTGCCATCGTAATGTTTCTCTCGTATTATTGGCCAGAAAACAGCCTTCTGATTGTGCCACATCATCAAAAATCTAATGACCAGCCGATTGCAGCCGTTTAGGATGTTGACCGTTGGATCTAATTGACTAGATCAGGAGTAGTTATTATTCTCCCAACTGGTAAATTCCCACGTGTAAAAAAGAAGCCGCTAAGCGAAGAATTGCGTTCCCTTAAAAAGGAAAAGCGCCAAGGTATGCGTGGCCGCAAGTAGAGAAAAGGAAACAACAAAATTTTTTACCCGTTTTGAAATCGGAACTGCATCGCCCAGCCACACGACCATTAATTCCCCATCCATGCTTTTCCAACAAGGACGCCAGGGAAAAGGTTTTAGTTCGACGGGTGACTACTATACCGTTCATTTGCACATGGGTGATCATCCTCAAGCGCTCAAATTAGGTTTAAAAGGTTTAAATCCTCTAGTATAGGGGTGAATTCAACAGGAAGGCTTTAGCCTGCATTCCGTCGGAGCCGGCACTAAACACCCCCTATTAGTGGCGGAACCAGAATTTGGCTATGCTCTAGGCTAAACTCTAATAACCTAAAACTAACACCAATTTATACCCATACCACGATATAACAAAAGTATACCATAGTTAGCTAATTGCATTACTGATATGAAACTTGAGTTTCAATACTAAACAAATAAATATAAAGCATAATAAGAAAAACATGGCATAATATCAAAATATAAAAATATAACATAATAGATATACAATTTGAGTACTTAAATTACTTAAGATTTACTCTCTATTCTATCTTGTCATTTCTTCATTGATAGTTAGACATAAACCGAACCTCAGAAGACAACATATGAGAGTAAATCAACAGTGTATGAATAAATACGAACAACACAAAGTTTATATTTATAAAAAAACTAACTTATCACTAGCACGAGATAATTGTTTCTTACGTGACCTCATCCCTTGAAAACGCCTCTCTTACATGATCTCATCCCTTGAAAACGCCTCCTATGCTAGAAAATAATGAAGAGACTATAAACAGAGATTAACGAAGGAATACTACCTACAGGTGTCAACCGACATCTCTCAGATCTCGTGCTATGTTAGCGCATCATTACATACAATTTTTCAGCACTTGCATATATACGCTATTGAACTATTTATTTTGTAGCGTCAATCAGTTCAGTTGAGCTTTTATGGTTTTATGTTTATCATCAAGTCGTCAGAGATACATCTGTTATGCCGCATATATGTCATATGTTACATGCACAGTGGTCCAGTGTTGGATAAATTGCAGTTTCAGCACAAATTCAGTTTTAATCCCAACAATAACTGCTATAAATAAAGCATATATCCATCAGCAAACAAATGACAAAATTAACACAGTCATGTGAATCTTTCATGTCATTTATGCTAAATCATATACTTAAAGCATGAAACAAGATAACTGCTGAGATGAGCATATAAAAGTTTCATGACCAGGGGAACAATTATAACAGCATAAAGCTCAGTTTTAATTGAAATTATTGCTCTCGATGCGAGTTGCTCAAGAATTAATCTTGGCCTTCTCAATACAATTGTCTATTCTTTAGAATTGATATGACATCTGAATTAGAATGTGAGCTCTAAATTATGCTTTACTAAACTATCACAAGATTTTGCATTCACAAAATCAATAGACCACTATCGGTTGACAGAACACACCAAAAGGAATTATCTCATAAAACAACACTCAACAGATTAAGGAACTTTGATCAATTCATAAAGAAAATGATCACAGAATCTCAAGGACAGCAAGTAAACTTAAGTGAACTGACAACAGGCAGCAGAATACATAAGATACTAGAGATAATATAACTGATGTGAAACAGCCCTACTGACAGTAAGTGACCAATATGCTAAAGATAAAATGATAGCAGTAAGCATGACTAATAGAGCTCAATTCTAACTAGTTTAATCGATCAATCTCGAATTAGACATGTATCTTCATTGAACATTAAGCCAAGTCCTCAAGCAATACATGCAATGTCTCCCAGGTCTAGAACAATTAGCAAAGCATAATTGACTAGAGGGGGGCAGGCTGGGAGGTGGGAGCCAGGCGCCCAGGCGGCACTGGCCGGGAGGCGGGCCAGGCCAGGATCTGAGACGAGGTGGAGGCGACGAGGCGGCACTGGTGACAAGCGGTTGCAGTGCGGTGCGGTGCGGTGTCACCTTTCACCGCCCGGCTTTTGCCTTCTACTACGGGGGCTAGGGTTCGAGAAGCGGTGCGCAGGCGTGAAGTCGATGTCCCGTGATGGGTCGAGGCGCGAGCGGCGAGCGCAAAGTGGGCCACGTGAGAGTGGTGGCCGGCATAGTGGGTCGAAAAGCGATAATTCAAATACGTATGGCTACCGGTCGAATACTAGCAATAATACCTCTGGCGAGTTGAAAATACCGGCTATACACTATACATTTTCTCATGCCCGGCTAGAGCCTACCTTGCGGGGCCCAACCACCCCGCCCCACCCCTCCTAGCCCCACCCCACCATGGGTGGCTATGGAAAATGGAAGGTGAGCTCAAGAGGAAGAAGAAGAATAGAAGAGATCAGGAGAAAATGGGCTAAGAAAAGTAATTGGTCCGAACCACGAGTCCAACGCCAAGTAGCAACAAATTCACCCCAACCTTACCCCACTCCATATACAAAATCAAAGAATGAATGATCGATTCAAGTGGAGACTAGAGAGTGTGCATTTGAGTCGAGCGGTGGTCGTGCCACGGGAAGGTCAACGAAGGGTAGGGCGGGCTAGTGAGCCTAGCGCCTAGAGTGATGACCCATGGCCGAGGAGGCAGATCTAATGTAGGCCATGCGGCCACGTGGGGAGCCGAGCCACGACGAGTGGAGGAGACAGCGGTGGGTTGCCAAGCATCTAGGAGCTAGCGGTAAGATGCTCAACAGGCAGGGCTAGCGGGCGACATCTCGGCAGGCGGCAATGTAGGGAGAGTGGGAACCGAGTCAAGAAGGGAGGGATCGTGGCAAGGCGGCCGACAGTGGGGGCTCGACAAGCGGAAGAATAGGGGGAGGGAGCAGGGAAGGGGAGCTGAGCTGGAGAGGCGACGCCCGGAAGGAGGGGACTGAGGGGAATCGGAGGAGAGAGTAGGGCAGCATCGGCACTGGGTCGTCTGGGAGTGGCCGAGTGGGTGAGGAGGCGGGATTGGGATTTGAGGTGTGATGAGGCCACGAGCGATTGATGTCTGGTTGGCTAGGTGATGCTCCTGACTTGATAATTGGCAAAACACATGTTGGTAGAGATCTGAACAATGAGTTAACTAATGTATGTGCACAATTACGCTTCCTACTCAAGCTAAAGTATGTTGCATCTGTTGGAAAACAAGAATAGCAAGGAAATAGCGAAGCTGTGAGGCAATGAAAATTATGGGAAGCAGCAAAATTTCACAACTGTGAATCTTCCTCCTACCCTTCGGTAAGCTAACTCATGTGTGACACCGATTTATGGTTTCCGAATTTCAATTAATGTTTAATCCCTCATCATAGACGGTTTTTGAATCGTCTAAACTTTTGTGCCTATGATAACAGGTGGTTGGTTGGCCTCGGACTTGGACTCGGAGGATGAAGATCTGCCGCAAGCCTTCAAAGCCTGCAAATACATGCTCCGAGGAGAAAGAAGTAGTCAACATAATATATTTTGAATTTTGTTTAAAAATCCATTCATTATGTTGGATTGGATTGTTTGGGGAAACTAGAATGGTTTCTCCCGACGCTCCCACCTCCAAGCTCCTGCCGGCGGCTACTCCGGCCCCAGTGGCCACCTCTCCTCCCAGCCCTGTCCGAGCGTCAGTCTCCCGTTCCCCACTTGCCCAACCTTTCTTCCCTAGAGGTCGTCCTAAGGAGTTGCGGTGGCGGGACGGTAGCGCCTCCTCCCAGCCCCTGCAACCCTGTGCAGCGCCCTCCGCGGGCGTCTCCTGCCCTTTCGCGACGCGCTTCTCAGTGTTCCTGACCTTCAGGCTCCGGAGCCGCCTGTGGCGCAGGAGTCTTCACAATTCAGGCAGACGCCTGTTCTGCGCTCCGAGGTTGTGCGAGCTCTTCCTGCGCGTGTTTCGGATGCTGGTGGTTGGTGCACTGTGGTCAGTCGCCACAAGCTTCGGCGGCAACTCCGGCCGCCCCGACATCATGCAAGGCCGATTCCCGAGGACCTCAAGGGAAGATGCTTCAACTGTTTCTCCACCAGGCACTGCGCTGCACAATGTTGTAACCGGACTCGGTGTTTTCGCTGCCGCCGGCTGGGGCATAGGGCTTCGGGTTGCAGCCTTTCTTGGCTGAAGAAACGTGATCGCGTTTGGGGAGGCGCGTGTCGGTGCCTGCTCCTGCTGGCGGCATGGCTGAGACATTGCTTCAGGAGACGGAGGCCGCCGCGATCTCAGGGCCGCCGAGGCGTCGTCGTCGAAGATCACGTGGGAAATCTTCAAGGCCATCTGCTGGGGCCCCTCTGGATGTTTCTGTGCCGGAGAATGGCTCTGGGCGGGAATTGCTATCCGTGGTGGCGCCAGCGGCTATTGAGGCTTTGGATCTCCACTCCACCGTGCCTGGACACTGTTTCATTGAGCGCACAGCGGAGTTATCACGTGAGGAAGAAAACCTTCGTCGGGCTGTGTTCGTTACAATCATTGGCACGCGCCTGTCGGTGGAGCCACTGGAAGTGGCGGCAGCGTTCGCCGATCTTTTGGAATTGATGTTACTAGTATCTCTGTTCATCGTGCGAAGACGGAGGATTTCCTTCTGCTGCTGCCGGATGAAGTTTCAGCGCGACGGATTCTAAACAATGGTCAGCCTGTTCGAACACCACGGTTCAACTGTCTTTGTCAAGCCTTGGTCGCGGCTTGCTCATGCCATCGGTCGCAATCTTCCGTTTCGGATCGATTTGAGTCTCACTGGTATACCACCTCACACCTGGAGCGTTGATACGGTGAGCAGATTGTTGAGCCCGTTTTGTCGGATCGATGAGGTGCATCCGTCCACAACGTCGCGCTCTGATCTGTTTGAGTTTAAGCTCAGTGCATGGTCTCGACGGCCTAATTCTGTGCCATTGTGTCTTAGCCTTTGGGTGGAGGAGCCAGTGGGGACATCTATTGCTGAAGAGGCTACGTTACGTTTGCTCGAGTATGAGGTGGATGTTCAGGTCTTGAGAGTTGCGAGCCTTGACTCTTTAGCTCCAAGGCGTCCAGATAGTGATGATGATGGTTCTCGGCATCCGCGGCGTCGTAGGCGACAGCGGGCAAGTCATGGGTCTTGCAGTCTCGACCTTGGAGGCCAGCCCCAGGGAGCTTTGCCTCAAGCTGGCGTCGGCGCTTCGTCTCCCTCGAGAGTGCCCTCGGTGGGCATGTAGTCCGTCTCCACGCCCTCCCCCCTCTCACACGATTGCATGGCTGCCTCAGGTCCCCTGTCAGTTGATGGGTGTGGGCCTGGGGACGCGGCGATTGCAGTGTTGCTGGAGAGGGGTACTGAGAGACTATGTGGTGGTCATCCCATTGTGTATGATGAGTAATTGACAGCTTTTAGGAAAGTCGAGTTTGAGTCGGTTGGTTCGGACCTTGACGTTGTGTAACGGGCTCGGTCGGACTTTTGGTCAAACTTAGTCGTATGGGTTAGGATGTATATTCTGTTGATGCGACAGGTTTAGACTTGTTTATGCTATTTACCCTTTAATGTATCGAGCGGTGCTATTTGATGTGTTTCTTGTCTGTGCTGACTGCAGGACGTCGAGGCGGAGTCGGGCGAGACATGGGGTGACCGGACTAGAACAGGCGGTGTCGAGGTCGAACTGCCGATGTGTCAAGACGGCGGAGATTCGATGTGGTTGCGAGGCGTACACGACAAGGAGTGCGGAAGCTTCCCGGAAGGTGCAGGAGGGGCGAAACGGGAATTTCGCAAGGCTGCACAAGCGGGAGACGGCTCCGTTAGGGTTTAGCCGGCGTAACGGGTTGGAGACCATTAGCCAAGGGCTATAAATAGGTGTTAGGGGCTGCATACCCCCTTGAGGATCACAAGTGTTTTAGTGCTCATTCATCACTTTGTGTGTGTGTTCCTCCCAAGAAGCATGTGAGGCTCTTGGTGTTTTTGAGGATTGAGAGGGAAAGGATGGATTGAGAGTCTTGTAATCATTCTTCTTGTCCATGCACATGGGGACTCCTTTGTATTTTTGGTTGGAATGAAATCTAAAGTTTTTCTGTTCTTCGTTGTCTTTCTTTGGATGATGTTCTGTGCCTCTCAAGTTCATATGGGTGTTCTTCTTCTCTGTCTAGCTAACTGATCACAGCCAAGAATTTGCTTCCTCATAATAATATTTTTTCTTGCTCCTGCTTGAACTCAAGTGTTGTGATCTTTGTTTCCTCGAACAGGTCGTACCTGTAAATTGAAGTAGCTAAGTCATGCAATCCTTTTGCCATTTTCTTTTGATCTCTTCTTACCGGCTGATCACCTTCTTTTAAGTCTATTTTTTTCAGTTCTTTTGTTCGGCAGATTTCAATGAGTCAGTTTCCTTTTTCCAGTTGATGTTCTTTCCTATGAATTGATAATCGTCAATCTTTTAGGTGATCTTTACTCAGTTGAAGGCTTGGTTTTGGGTTCATCTTTGCATTTCAATAAGACAGCTCTGGTCTATTCTCTCCAACAAATCTCTTCTCAGTCTTTGGGAAAGAACTTGTTCCTGTGTTTCTCTGTTTGGTCCTACTTTGTCGCTGCCTTTCAAGACTGCAGTATTTCTCTGTCTGCTCTCTTGATTTTACAGTCTTGCTATCTTTCTCTAATTTCTATTGGCAAAAGTTCTTTTCCTGCAGTCAGTCTTTTCGGCCAGCAAAGATTTGTGCTCCTTTGGTCTACTGCTGTGTTTGGCTGTTTGTGTTTATTTTGCTGCTCTCTTCCAGTTCTTTTGTACTGACTGCTTTCGGTTGTCCTTGCGTTCAGTTTCTTCCTTTGGCAGTTCAGTTGAAACACTAATTGCTCTATTAGTTGAAAGTGGTTGTGGCTAATTAATTTCTACCCATGCCTCGGCCAGCAAAGATTTTCTCGGTAGTTCACTTTCTAGTCTCTAGCAGCTGCAATTTGTAACCCTTTTTCAGCAAAACTGCATGCTGAAAACTGCATGCTTTTGCTGAAAACTGCATGCTGATTTTTATTTATTGCAGCTGTTTTGTCTAGTTTTTGGTCACTAGCTTTTAGCTTTCGGAGGAGTAATTTGTGCGCGATTTCGTGGGCGATTTAATTTTAAAACGACATTCACCCCTCCGTCGCCATTTCGGTCCTTCAATTGGTATCGAGCCGGTTAGCTCTTTTCTATAGATCTTAACCGGTCACCATGGCGATGACAAATACTGACCAAGCCCCGATCTTCGATGGGATGGACTATCCCTTCGGAAGAGTCGGATGGAGACCTACATCCGTGCTCGTGGCTACGCTATCGACGAAAGGTCAAGGTTCGGTTTGTTGTTCCGCCGATGAGGACGCCAATGCCTAAACATGGTCGACGTTGAGGCAAACGCTAAGGCAAGAAACATCATAACCTGTGGCTCGAGTCGAGTGAGTTTGACCGATATCTCATCTTCCGTCCGCCTTCAATATTTGGGCGACCTCAATGCTTACCATGAGGGCACCACCCAAATAAAGACGTGCAGGACAGACAGTTCAAGCGAGATTACAACAAGTTTGAAATGCTCAGGCGAGTCCCTTGATGAGTGTTTTGCTTTCACAAGATCTTGAGCAACCTCCGAGCGGTCGGTCTCACATACCCCGACTCGGACAACGCCGCCGATGCTCACTACACTCGATCTACGATTTGGGAGATGAAAGTGATCACCATCAAAGACACGAGCACCTCTCGACCTTGACTCTTGACGCTACTGTACTCGCCTCAAGACTCACGAGATTGACGTTGTTTCTCGAGGTCAAGTCACACGATGGCCTTGGGCACCGATCCCGCTTTCTTCTGGCCCTTCTTCCGATTCGATTTGCGGTTTCTCCCTTGTCGCTCTCGTGACGAATCGGTGATCGCTAGAGCACTATGGATGATCGCTTGGCCTCTTTGCTCGTAAATTTTCTCATGCTTACAAGAGAAGGAGGGACGGAAGGAGAGGAGGACCCGTGATTTGCTTCGAGTGTGGTGGCCCCAACCACATTCGGGCAAACTGCCCCAAGCTGGAGAAGGGCAAGAACGACTACGGCGGTTCGGGCAAGAACGACTACACCGACAAGAACCGCAACAAGAAGCCTCCAGCTCAGACGCAAGGCAAGAAGAAGTTCCGCGACTTTGGGAAGGCCAAGAAGCTTTTCCACCGCGCCTCTCGCGCTCGACGACCTCGACCTCGCGAGGTGGAGGGATGGAGCGACGACGACGGACGGGTGACCAAGACCCCAAAGGTGGTGACGACTTCTCCAAGATATGCTTCATGGCCCTTGAGGGCTAGATCAGCGACAACGAGCTCTATTCCGACCCGACGAGGTATGTCCCTCCTATGACCAACTTAATGAAGCTTTCCTTAAGCTAGGAGGATTTCATGCTAGATCTAGAGCTAGGTGTAGCGAGTTGGAGAAGGAAGTAGATAGACTGTCACGGGAGCTTACTTCACTTATATCTCGCCCTCCCGTGACTAATGTGATACATGCCCCGCTTTCATTGGTGATATGGAGAAGTTAAGGACTTCTTATGATAGTGTGACCTCCGAGCTAGATATTCTTAAGGTGGAGAATGTTACTCCGCTATTTAACTAGAAATGACTAGGATTGTTGTTCCTTCATCTACTATTGAGACTACTTTTGTACCTCATGTGAGGATAAGGACAATGCTTTTAGAGGTCTTTACACTATGCTTCTCGATCCGCCCGAGACTTGTGAAAGTTGTAATAATTTGAAGATGAACTTAAAAGGGCGATCACAAAATTGTCAATTCATGTGTTTCCCTGTTAGAGTCTATTATTTCTTGTACCAACTGTCCTAAATTAACCTTTGAGCTTGAATCGGTTTCTAAGCAATTTCAAGAGATGGTTGATCATAACAAGAAAATGGCTCAATTTGCTACTAAGGATCCCGTTAGCTCACCATGCAATAGTTGTAATAAACTAAAATCAATTGATTGCTTTAAATGAAAATGTGTGAAGCTAACTAAGGACCAACTAGTGAAGCCATCAACGCTTGTGATGTGATTGCGGTGTGGGGAGAAGCCCAAGGGTAAGGTTGAGACGCTTAGGAGCGTGAACCAAACCGCTAGTAGTAGGATCGTCTCCATCGTAGCCTACGTGCGTGAAGCCATTCCTTCCTCACGTTGGTTCTTCTTCCGCCCCTTACCTTCTGCCCTTCTCCTCCCTCGCTTCTTGTGCCTCTCTATTTCGGGAGTGTCGACTTATGAACACTCTGAGAGATTTGTCTGAGGCAAGAAGAAGCTTAATCTTATTCTAGACCAATCAAGATTTGTAAATTCAATCAAGGTCTAGGATATGATATTCTAGAAGATGTGGAAGCATCCACCGCGTGCTCGCACCCATAGCCAGTGTGATTGAGGTCAAGCCCAAGAACAAGAAAGTTCAATTTAAATCCGGGCTTTGTTCAAGGGATTTGACAAGAAGGTGATTCCACCTATAGCTTCGGCCTCTAAGGCGAAACCATCTCATGCTACCGCCTCCTAAGGCAAAGTACCATTGCACATTCCGCCGAAGGATGGACATTTGATTGACCATTGCTTCAAGCGCCAAGATCGCCGAAGAGACCGTGTTGAGTCTCTTAGGCGATCTGTGGTCCCTGCACCTTGAGTGCACCTAAGACCAACACGAGGTCTAGGCTTACTATTGGTAGTTTTGGGCAAGATCGAGGACTTGGTTTTTCGAGTTTTCGCTTTTTGTCCTCATGCTCCTCCGGTCGTGACTTCGCTGCTCGAGGGTAGATCTCGCTTCCCATCGAGATGCCTACCCGCGGCGTGATCACCGTTCCGATGCGCGCCGACCGCCTGTCAGAGCGCGGACCCAAGAGGCCTTCGTCCGCCACGCACCTTCCGCTTTTGAGCGACGAGAGCGAGGGTAGATAGAGGTCACCATGCTTGACTACTTTATCTCGCCGACGTGTTACTCAAGATTGGGTGCCAAAATCACTCTTGATTTATCCCCCGATCGAGACTTTACTGCTTGACTCGTTCACGGCACTAAGGGAAAGGTTTGGCTTGTTGACCGGTGTTCACGACATGACCGGAGATTCCCGTTGGTTTTCTTCCTTGCCCATGCTCCGTGATGAGACGATCACCTTTGAGATGCTTCATCTAGCGCCATCGCCAAAGGTACGTCGCATTAATGATTCATTTATTTTAAAAGATGTTGCCTTGGTTAGTAAGTGCAGACAATTTGCTTTCCGCTTCTCACCACCGATGACGACTTTGAGGTGAGCTTTAAGAAAAACAACGCAAAATTCTTGATTCTTCGTAGTCCGGTTTATGGAATTTCTCGCTTTGGGAGGATCTTTCGTGCTGATTTTTCCGAGTCTTCGTGATCCTCCGTGTTTGCTTGCTTCGTGTCCCGCGACCTCTTTCTCGCATAGGAGACTTGGTCATATTGATTTGACCATTTGACTAGTTAGCGACCACGATCTCATTCGTGGTCCGCCGAAACTCAAGATGGT
>JAYGGG010000324.1:0-31057 GCA_036346245.1 Bonia amplexicaulis | reverse complement strand
ATTTCGTCATTTCCTTATCTTGTTGTAAGTAACATGGAGAAGCGTTCTGATTTGTTTTGCTTCGGAACATGCAGAACTAAAAGGAACCATGAGGAGTCCTAAAAGCGTTTCTAAATCTGGGGCTATGGCTCCTCACTTCAAAAGCTCATTTTTGCCAAAATCTGGCAATCCCACCAAAGATATAGCCTGCACTGGAGGAGCACTGAACTTATTCATGTTACCCCCAGATAAATTATCAATGCTGGCCCCTCTGCAGTACATCGACAACTATTCCGATCAAGACATGCTGCTGGAGGTTCCTCTTAATGCACGGCAGCCAGAGGCAGAACTTCTTTGCCAACCATCTCAACTGAGCTCAGTAACCCGCAGCTCCACCTCCGAGGGCAGGGTTGCTGATGGCGAGGGGCGCCTCAAGCAACCGTAGTCCCAGTTCCATTAGCAAGCAACTTAGGAACAGGCAGTAGTGATAGTTTACTTTAGCTTCCTGGATCATGGTGCCTTTATTTACCGATCACCGGTGGGGCATTCTGTAGTTTGTTCATGCTTGTGCCGTCATCACTCTGATTTACATAACAATGTGCATCTGCCGACTTGGCGAATTGTCCATTCAGCTAACATTGTAGCGGTGCTTTTGGACTGGGCTTGTGCTGGTTTCTGTAGCATGTGGCTTTTGGAGAAATTATAGCTTATATCGTTGCATGGAGAAGGGGTAATCTCATTATGGGGAAATGAAAAAAAAAAGGATATTAGGGAGTTTATGTATGTGTTACAATCAGTGGCTTTTATCTTTGTTCACTTCTTTTCCCAGTTGAGCATGCTGGTGTCTCCAATTCTCCATGGCAGGTCATCTTGAACAAGACAATATGATTGATGGATTATATGTACAGTTGCACATGATCTTTAGGTCATCTAGCGGCATCGCTTGTGATCTCCAGGTGACACTGTTACTAATCATCCTCCCAATGTTAAGGGACAGATTTGCAATGCAATGCTTGAAGCACTATTGGGCAGGTTGGGGTTAGTTTCTTTTACTTCTGTTGTAACAATGTCTACCATTACTCTGCTTTTCAATGCACTCTCAAACAAGCGTCAACGGGCAACAAACATAAACAACTTCTCCCTCTGTTCGTTATAAATGATGTTTTTGAATATGTCTAATTAAGATTTTTAAAATTTGACCACTAGTATACGTAAGAGTATCTAAATCGGTAATCTGAAAGCTACTAGTAAGAACCAACAGATTTTAAAAACAAGCAAGTTTGAAAAAAAGAAAAAGAGAACCAGGTTTTGCAACGGAATGGATAGTACGTACTCCATCTTTTGATTATTCTCGGGCGTATTTTGATTTTGCACAAAGATTAAAGAGGTGATAAAACCGAGAGAGTTATTAGAGGAAATGACTTGAGTACCCTCTCATAATTGCGTTAGAAAGACGAGGATACTTTGTGTGGGTGGTGACAAATAACTGAGATAAAGTAAATAGAGTGCGATGGCAAATATATCATTAAATTTACATGCACGTCGTACATTAATTTATCAACAAATCTTCAAAATTATATGCCTTGCATTAACAGAAATACTATAGAACAATATAACATTTTAATCTCATTCAACGGGATAACAATCCATCGTTGCTTTAGATTGCGAGGAGATATAGATGGATCATTAGATTGCATTTGATCGGATGGCTCGTACCTGTCTCGTTGGATAGCGAGGCCGATGGTATAGCGTCCACTAGCCTCGTCCTTACATTAATCAACGGAGACAGATGGAGCCGGCGTGGAGTGCTGACGGCCAACTACGGCCCATGGGGAACGGGCCACGGCCCACTAATACGAATCCGCGCGGGAAGATGCGAAGGCAGCGAGCTGTAGGCCCGGCTACCGCGGATCCGCACGCGCGAATCTCAAAGCACGAGCCGGAGCCACTCCCTTCTCCAGTTTATCTTATCTCTTCTCGCCGCCCTCACACCCGCACGCTCCTCTGCTAGTGTGCCGCCATGCTGCTCCACCTCCTCACCTCCTCCTCCCTGACCCCGGCCTGCTCCTCTCCGAGGCGCCGCACGGGCGCCGCGGAGGCGGCAGCCACGGTGAGGTGCGCGTCCTCCTCGACCCCGTCGCCGTCTTCGTCGGCCGCGGAGGCGGGGCAGCAGGTGGCGAAGGTGCACAGCTACGGGACGGTGGACTACGAGCGGCGGACGGCGCTGCGGTGGAGCAGCCTGTACCGGCGCATCGCGGTGGGCCACAGAGACCTGCCGGTGGGGCGCATGCTCGGGGCCTGGGACGAGGGAGAGCGCCGCCTCGACAAGTGGGGAGCTCTGCCGCATCGCCAGGGAGCTCCGCAAGTTCCGCCGCTTCAACCTCGCTCTCCAGGTATGTAGCGACGCCTGATTAATCACATCTCTCGGCGATCTATTTAATTTTTAATTATAAGTGATCCGCCAATGTTGGGAATTGTTATGCTATTAAACAACTGCGCGGAGTTTAGTTCGACCTAAGGGGGTAATGTTGGTAAGATTATGCATAACTTTGCTAAAGATGGGATCTTTTATCGTTACTTGCATAATTGCATTGGCTTTAAGTGTTGTAAAATTTTACTAAATTTTGTATATCGTGTGTGCGTTAGATTATGTTGAATTCTTACCGGTAGACGGAGCACAACTGAGGCTGAAATTTAGTGTCATTTAAGTATACCGGTAAATTTCGTGCGAAAAATACAAGTTAAAAACAAGGCTAACGGTTAAGGTTGGACAGAAGTCGGAATTCTTCCAGTTATACTTTGAGCAGATTTAGCTCCATATCACCGGCAAGTTAGTGTTCAAAGGATGACCTTGCAAATATGTAACCAGATAAAGAGAGAGATAGACTTTTGTACTTACTACTTACTCCGATTCAGCCAACGCACCAGTTTATTATGAAATTGGGGCTAAATTGAAAAGGTAGCCTCTGTTTATCCAATGTAAGAGAAATAATCAAATAACTAGGTTTGGGGAACAATAGCTCAATGCGCTTAATGGCCGTGCAAATCCTTCTCAATGCTCACTTCATGGCAAGTGTTAGAATTTCCATTCTTGCTGTTATCTTATGTTTTGGTGCCTTTTGATGGCCAAGCCTCCTAATAGTCGTACTGGTTCTCATCAGGCATTTTCTGTGACATGCACAGGTTTATGATTGGATGACTGAGCGCAGGGATAGATTTTCGCTCTCATCTAGTGATATGGCAATCCAGTTGGATCTGATTGCAAAAGTACGTGGTATTTCACATGCTGAAGAATACTTTGAGGAACTTCCTGATCCCTTGAAGGAACTTCCTGTTTCACAATGGTTCTCATCAGGCATTTTTTTTATGGGAAATTCCAACATCTTAATAATAGAATTTTGATATCCCTGCAGGTACACTTCGAAAAATACTCTTTGCGCCTATATTCAATTATTATTATAAAATTCTTTCCAGAAATAAACTAACATTTACACTGTCATCATATTTTTAAGCAAATAAAGAAGGATATATTAATTGTCCATTATGTTGTGGAAGAACTCACATGAATGGAGAACTATTGTTCCAAAAATTAGATACATGAAATTAGGAACATACAAATCAGCTTGTCTTGTGTCAAACTTCAGCTCAGTTATCAGCACCGGCAAAGATTTTAAAACCTGTGAATTTTGAGTTGATCTGGAATCCAAACTTGGTCAGTTTTCGACAGGTTAATGGCAAAAATTGGCGAGAAAGTTGTAATGAGCTCAATTTGGAGTCCAGTCTGGAACTAGTTTGAGAAACCTTGGTATTGACGATCCCTTGAGTTCAGAATGTGCATGCCGTGTCGGTCCTGGAAGCATGATTGCGGACATGTGGGGTTTATGTCCACATGATACAGGTGTGATGAAGTCAGAAGCCAACATCAATGCAATGGTAAGAGTGAACTTTATGCCTTCACCTATCTATACCACCATCTATTGATCGTCTAAAACATCTATACCATCTGTTATTTCTGGTTCTGTTTCTATTGTTTCAAAGGTTCAAATGCAATCGCAATTGAATTATCAAATATATATATATCTTTATAGATAAAAAGGCAGAGCCAAGTTGGGGACTCAATGCCAATAAAAAGTTAATTCCTAAATCCTTCTATAAATTCCTAACTTATGGAGAATAAAATCCAGGATATTTAAATGCTTGTGGAGATGAAGAGTACCTTTGAAAATCAAAGCTTGCATATAGTCTGTTCCAAAGGATGCAATTCTCTATGCGTTAAATAAAAAGAAACGCAATTAGAAGGTTCTTTCTGTTGCAAAGCTTGTGGGAGAGGAAAATACGGGCCGTGACATTCACTTGTTCTACTGCTTTCTTCTTGTGACATTTTACTAGAGATGTGCTGTACTGGCATGAATATCGTTTCTGTTGAAGAGTTTTGCTCCAGGTGTCCTAATTGTGCTAATTTCTTAGTCAACAAACTATTCATGTCTGGCTTTGCAGCTGCGACCTGGATGTTCTAGACCTCTCAAAGAAAGTTGTTATTCAAACGCAGTTCCATTGTGAAATGAGGCAACTATGATTCTATGAAGCTATTGTACTTCCTAGAGCAATGGTTGAAGGCTCGAAGCTTCATCCTTAGAGGCCACTCAAGATCACTGAAGATTTTGTGTAGCAGTTCAACGAGAAGTTTGTGTCCAGCACAGGAGGCAGCTTGGGGGGGTTGCGGGTATTGCTTGTTTGGGAAGCTAGCGGTGGAAGACTCTGTTCTGATTTTACACGTTCGTGAGGCGAAAGCCAGGTGTTGATCGAGAATTATAGCTGAAGCAGTGGTAATCCTGCTATTCTATCTCCAGCAAGGTTGCGGAAACTCTTGGTATGAAGGCTTGGAATCAGCGTGTTTGTGGTATTGGGCTCTGCAGAATCTGAAACATATTATTTCTGTTCTGTACGCTGAGGAGGTGTTTTGTTGAGTAGAAAGTGTGTGCAAGTTTCCTATGGTTGCTCCGGACTCCGGAGTGTAGGATTGTGTGCTATGAGTAACTCTGGCTTTCTGTAGTTGTTCCTCTTTGTATCACTTGAACCTGTCTGTATTCATCCTTCAAAAAGAGAAACTTGTACTCAGTATTCTAGTCTCTGTAACCGAGCTACGATCCATTTACCTCAAAAAAGAAAGAACCACCCGTTCGTTCCCCTAGTTTTCGTTCGATTTTCGCAGGAAAGTAAACTGAAACTGCGTCATGTCGAATGTTCAGTCATGATCTAGCACTAGAACATCACCAGCACATCTTGGAATATATGAACATACAGCTCTGCTCGTGTAGAGATGAACCCTAGTTTCTTACAAAGTTGAACCAAAGATGGCCACGTTATTCAAGACGCAGATCATAGTGCTAGTATAGTACTAGGATGCAAAAATATACCGGTAGTGACACCATATGTCCATATCATACAGTAGAGGAACCCTTCAAGTCTAGCCACTCAGTTGCGGCTTCCGCGTCCTCCGCGCGGTGGCCGTAGCCTCCCACCGCCGAACCCTCCGCGCGCGCTCCAGCCTCCGTGATCGCCCCCAAATGCCCCACCTCCGGCTCCCCAGCCGCCGTGCCCGCCGCCCCAACCGAAATCGCCAGCGTGGCCGCCACGCCCGCCTGCACCCCTCCCACCGCCGCCTAAGCCGAAGCCGAACCCCCCACGCCCGCTTCCTCCCCCACCGCCGCTGCCATAGCCAAACCCGAACGCGGAGCCCTCTGCAGTGCCGCCGGGGCTCTGCGCCGAGCTGTGGCCGTAGCCCCAGCCACCTCCGGGCCCCGAGGCCCATCCCCAGCCGTACCTCCAGGAACCGTCCGGGCCGGAGCCCTGCCCGGACCCGGAATCGCCGGTCCATCCAGGCGGCGGCGCCCGTGCCCGCCCCGGCGGTGGACCCCTCGGTCCGTCCATGTCGTCGTCGGTGGCCGCGCCCGTGCGCTGCAGAAGTGGAAGTGTGGAACAGCAACGAGACTGCTAGTCTTCGCACTTGTGCTAGCTTTTGACTTCGGATAACTCGGCCTTTATTTCGTCGGTGTCCCACGGATTATGCCGTTGATTGATTGATTGCTTGGTCACAAAGACGATGGATGCTTCTTCTAGACCGTTTATTTTAGCTTGAATTTCTATTTTTTATTTAGTTTTTATTATTTTAAATTTTCTCTTTATTCGATTATTTGGTTTTTGTTGAGCTTTTTGTTTTTTTTCGTATTTGTTTGTATTATTTATAATTGGCTAACATATTTTTTATTTTTAAATTTTTAAATTTAATTATGTTAAATAAATCATCATCAAGTACAGTGTAATTTTAATCAACTACAGTACAATTTCAATCATAAGCCACTTTTTTCAATCGAAATAATCGGACAGACAGTCTTATGATTTAGCTTTTTAATTTTTATGATTTAGTTTTTTATATTAATTATTTTTAAATAGAATATCTTTTTAAGGTAAAATCTACAAATCAATTATACTAGATATTATTTTAATTTTATCTATTCAGTTAAAATTGCACATGGATCTCTCTCCATACCTTCTTTCGAACAGATAAAATTCAAAATTTTAAATAAAAAAATACAGCTTAGAAGAACCTATCTAATAAGTTTTGAGGTATCCTGCTAATTGATTCGTCACCAAGACGATGACTATAGGGGTGTTCGTATGCTGTGGCTTGGGGCTATCCTGCTCATTGATGGATTGCTTCGTCACCGGGACGATGTCTTCATGGATGTTCGTATGCTGTGACGGATGGCTTTTTAACTGACAGATAACTTTTAGATGAAAAAAATGGCTATTAAAAGTAGAAAAGTGATAAAAAAGTGTAAAAAGTCAAAAACGAGAAGTAGGATACGTTAGAATATGAGCAGATGAGCTACACCATTAGCTTCTAATCAAAATACAGCACCGGGATATCACTTCCAACAATGTTTCTGAAGACATCTTCAGCTACATCGACGTCCCCAGTGAGGCAGAAGATATCACAAACCTGTGGACAGGCTGCATCTTCCACATCAAATTGAAGATCAAACTAAAGACAGCAAAAAAGAGAGAGAACCATTGAATTGCAAACATACGACGACAAAGATTTTTTTTTTGTATACAACAAAAACGCAAGTTTAAATGTGCCCTCAGACATCCAAGGAAGGATTGAGCAGCATAAGCTCTCAAGCTGGCGAGGCGAAAGCTCTTAGGCGGCAACTGCGAATGTTTATGAGAAACAAGCCTTGTTTTTATCATCATTGGGCAGGCATAACAAGAATAAAATGAACCTAAAAATACTTTATAAACATAAACAAGAATACTTCTTAAAACATGGAGACAAAAGGCAACAGCAAAGAAAACCGTCTGACTCAGACATCCAGGAAGGATTTAGCAGCATCAGCTTTAGCCCACTGTGAATGTGAAAGATTGCCGCTCCCTAAAATCCACCGTTCGTGATGATCCAAGGCAGAACAGAAGGGGGGAAAGGGAGGGGGATGCTTAAATGGTCAGAAATCTCATGTGGAATTATAAAAGCATCAGCTCATCGCAGCAGAAGATTATGATCCCGCTGGCTCAACAAGTGTACATGCTTCATCACTCCTTTCAAGCATCCGAACAAACATACTAGAAAATAGAATGGAGCACAATTGCTAGGCTATGGTTTGGAGTGATCAGAAATCTCGTGTGGAATTATAGTGAGTGAAAGGAATGCACATGGCATCACAGGACGGATGCTTCTGCTATGCAATTATACGAGCCCATCATATCACAACACTCCTTCCTCACGGAAAAAAGTATACCAAGGCAAGATTTTTTTGATGGCAAACGAGACGAAAAGACGGCTCGGTTCAGCGGAAATTCGGCACACAGATCGGTCTCCGAGAGAAGAGACTCGGAGAGGGACCTGCGATTTGAGTCTGTTGAGCTTGAATTTCACCAAGTCTGCAGAGCCATCACCCAAGAAAAACATCGAAAGAGATAAGATTTGTAAGTCGAGTCGAGGGGCAGGGAAGCCGTAGGCTAGCCTTCTGTTTTGACGGCGCCAGGGAGCTTGCGCGTGGAGGCGGCGTGCATAAATAGAGAGGTCAAGTGAGTTAGGGTTCGAGGGCGTGGCGTTTCTGGACTGGACTCCTATTCAAGCTGGATAAGAATTAACAAGTCGGTAGGCCCAACTCCATAATGGGCTAGGATTCGGCCTGAGGGCATCACAATTCGGCCCATTTAAACGGACAGGGTTGTAATGCTAGACACCTATTCACCGAGTTACTCCGTAAATATATCTTTACTATTATATAAAGAGGAGTTGGTGATCGTCGGTGTATTCTCCTCTCCCCTCTCTACAACCACCCGATTTGATCTGGATCGTCTCTCTCATTTTTCTCTCTTAGGATACAACCGCCCACCCTCTCCACTTTCCCCATCTACTCGCGTATTCTAGCCACCCTTCTCTCTCTGTCACTTGCTCTCTAATATTTGATGAGTGAAGTTGGCTAGACAGTAAATTCTGTCTCACCATTTTTATGACTCTGTTGCAACACACGAATCTCTAACTAGTAGACTATAAATTATAAGCCGCAAGCTAAAAGTATATTAATCCTCTCTGCTCTCTGGTTCTAAGGGGAGACCGGAGGTAGACGAACGCTGGTGAACAAACTTGCAGCTCTCTCTGCAATTGAATTAAGTCGATGTGACATACATGGTACGGAAGCTTGGCCCTGGACTTTTTACTTTGAAAATGTTAAGTGCCAATAATAGCCTCCAACCAAGAATATCAACAAACAAGAAATGAAGGGCAGTATGGTCCAAACATAGAGTTAAGTTTCCCCAGAACCAGCCAGAATCACAGAGCCCAGAGCACCAGGCGCGCTCTTAAGCCCTCCCATCCCTTCGTCCCCTTCCTCTGTAAAGCACCGGAGGGACCCGACCCTTCTCGTCTGAGCAATGGTGGCCGTCGTGGCGGTGGAGGTGGGGCAAGCGACGAAGGGGAAGAGCGCGACGGAGGAGGGGGAGACTACGCCGGCGGCGGCCGCCGTACCGAAGCGTCGGGAACCCACGCCGGATCACCCACCCTATTCCTGGGTATTACTGCAGTACTGCTACTCGCCTTGAACTAATCGCCTCTTCCAACGCTTCGCTTCATCCTCTCCGCTTCTTTTATCAGTGTTGGTTTAGAAGATTTTTCCTTTTTTGTTAACCAATTTTGTTTACATGAAGAATTACTGAATTTGTTATGTTAATATCTGCTTAAGCCGAACTAAATAGGAAATTGATTAAGCATCGCCTTACGTTGTGAAAAAGAACCACTAGCGCTTAATCCATATTAGCTTATACTTATGTTATTAATGGGTGAAAGAAATGCTGCAGTGCGCGCGCGCGCACGGCAATGGAGTTTGGAGGCGCTTCGATCGCGTCCACGGTTTCTTTACCGGACACGCTTGACGTTGTGGCCGCGTTAGTTGGCAGATGATCGGCGAGGCGATCGCAGCGCTGAGCGAGAACGGCGGCTCGCCGGAGGCGGCCATCTCGGGCTTCATCCGCGCCAGGTACCCCGGTGTGCCCACCGCGCACGACAGGCTCCTTCGGTACTACCTCGCCAAGCACGTCGCCGAGGGCCTCTTCGTGTGCGTCTCGCCGGGGCGGTACTCGCGCCGCCCCGACGAGCCTGCGTTCGCGGAGGTCCCGGCGGTGAAGCCGGCCGCGGCGCGCTCACCCGAGACGGCGAGTGTTGCGTCTCCGGCGACAGAGGCCAAGAGCGGCCGCGGGCGCGGCCGGCCTCGGAAGGATGGCTCGTCGCGGACATCGGCTGCCGGCAAGAAGGGCTGGAACGAGTCGCCGTCCGCGACGCCCAAGCGTCGTGGCCAGCCTCGGAAGGATGGCTCGTCGCTGACATCGGCTGCCGGCAAGAAGGGCGGGAGCGAGTCGCCGTCCCCGACGCCCAAGCGTCGTGGCCGGCCACGCAAGCTGGCGGTGGTCACGGCCACCGATGGTTCTGGCGAAGCACTCGTTACGGACAAGAAAGACGGCGGTGAGGCTCAATCCACCACTGACAAGAACCATGGGCAACCGCGCGAGCTGGCACTGATGATCGCCAACGACGGCTCTACCACGACATCAGTCACGGAGAAGGACGGCGGGGAGGCTCCTCCCGCGACGCCCATGGACCATGATCAGCCTTGCAAGCTGGCGCTGGCGACCGCCGCCGACGTGTCTGTCCCAACACCTGTCATGGACAAAAAGGACGGCGGCGAGGCTTCATCCGCCAAGCTGGCGCTCGTGGCCAAGGACGACGGCACTGCCCCAACATCAATTACAGCCAACAAAGACGGCTATGCCCTGTCCACTACGCCGGAGCACAACACCCAGCCTTGCAAGCTGGCTCTCGTGGCTGCTGACGACGGCTCTGCTCCGGCGTTGGTTGCCAACAAGAAGGATGGCCGTGAGGTTCCATCCGCAAAGCACAAGCGCCGTCGTCAGCCATGCAAGTCAGCGCCGGTGAATGCCGCCCTCGGCTATGCCCCAGCATCAACTGCAGACAAGAAGGTCAGTGGCAAGGCTCCATCCACTGCACCCAAGGGCCGTGGCCGGCAGCACAAGCCGGCGCTGGTGGCCGCCCACCACAGCTCTGCCCCCACATCAGTTGCTGGCAAGAAGGATGGCATTGAGGTCCCATCAGCCCCCAAGCTGGCACCGGTGACTGCCGACGGCGGCTCTGCCCAGGCATCAGACGCTGGACCAGTGCCCGTCAAGTCGCACGGCCAGCCTCGCAAACTGTATCCGCTGAGCGCTGATGAGCTCCCAGATAACCCGACGTCCTGTGTGCTCGCGCTGCCTGCCAAGATGCCAGCGACCACAAAGGCGTGGTAGCTCTGAAACCGCGGGTGACAGCTCATGAAGCAGCACATAGTTACCTTTTGATTTGCTAAATGCAATGCAGGTTCAATGCAGTAGGGGCAAACAGATGACTTTTTTTGGGTTTACGAGGTCCGTACACGTACTCCACGTTAGTTCTTTCTTTCTCAGTTTATCCTGTATACAGTATGCATGTGATTGATCATACAGTTCATACGTATGTATACATCGGGGGGTATACATGTGTAGTACCCGGCTTCATGGGCCCAGCGCCGCGGCGGGGTAAACCGCGAGGGGGATCCTGACGCTGTGCTTCTTGTCGCCCTTGAGCACCACCTCGCCGAAGCTGAAGTCGTTCCCCGGCGCGGTGGTGTTGAGCACGATCCTCAGTGCCTCCGTCGCGCCGGGAGCGATGGTGAACACGTCCGGCAACACGCGCACCGCCACGCCGTCGGGCGCCCGCACGTACGCCATGTACGTCTCGTTCTCCGCGCCCACGCTCCTCACCCTCCGGTCCACCCGCCTCGACCCCACCAAGCTCGCCACCGTCACGCTCGGCGTGTTCAGGTCCGAGCACCACCGCGCCTTCGACGACGGCGGCGGGCAAGGCGCGCCCACCGCGCGCCGCACCGCGCCCTCGGCCACGCCCGGCACAGCGCACAGGAACTGCAGGTACTCCCTGTACCTGGCGTCGAACACAAGGCCCGGGTCCACGGCGCGCGCCGCGTTGATGGCCCCCGCGCCCATGTCGAACGGCGTAGCGGGCTCGATGGCGCCCGCGTCCCGCCGCGCCGTCAGGGGCCTCCCGGAACGGTCGGTCACGTCCGCGGTCGTCATAATCGCCGACATGATCATGGCGGGGCTCCACTTCGGGTGCCTATGCTTGATCAAGGCCACGACCCCGGCGACGTGCGGAGTGGACATGCTTGTGCCGGACAGTACCGCGTAGTTTTCACCTTGGATTTCTGGCATGGCGTCGCTGGTCGGGCTCCAAGCTCCCCATATGTGATGGCCCGGGGCCATGACGTTCGGTTTCAGGACGTCCGCGGCCAGCATCTGCATGTTGTCAACGTCTGGTCCCCTCGACGAGTAGTCGGCGACGACAGGCGCTTCCCTGGTGTAGCTTGCACGCCGTCCCTCCAGAATTCGGACGGTTGCTCCGAACGTGCTGACACTCCCGCCATCATCTCGAACCGTGTTCTTGTCGTAGTACTCCAGTAGTGTCTGCACCAAGTTGCAGAACACAATGCAGTTATGCAGAGCCACTAACATTCAGAGCTACTGAAATCTTGTAGTCTCCGTACCAATCAAAACACTATGGTGATGCAAAGCACCAGCTATAATTGAATTAGGATTTAGAAACTTCTCATTCTTGAAATACATTACCCAATTATTTGATCATAAATTTTGTTTATACACCCACCTGCGCATCTACTCCGTTCAGAACTATGGCTGAAGGGACTGCAGTTGGAAATGTGGACTGATATTCAATGTCGATGTCACCCGAATAGCGATCAGTGATGACGACTCCAGTGGCTCCAATTTTCTGAATCGTATCGACAATGCCAGCAAGGCTGTTGCCTTCATAGGAGTTCGACGGCACATACATGCAAACAATCACCTTCCCCTGGACAAGAGATCTTATGAAGACATTTGGATCTTGGCAGTTGGAAGAACCATCAGTCGAATTCGCGATGCTCACATCATCAGCCAATGCTAGTGGGTACATTATTTCGCCTGGTGTCGACGCTGGACATAAGAAGTAACATAGTTAAAACAAATTTAGGCATCAAGTGAAGAATTTGAAACAAAGACACACAGTATGATTGGGTTAACTGTTAATCTACTTGAATGCAGCAGATGGTGTTGTAAGCTAGGACAGAAATAACTTATCCTATGCAACAAAAGAAAAAAAAAAGGCCGAATATTGGCACTTAGCCTCTCCAGTATTTTTGTTAAAAAAAACTACAAATTTGTTAATCAATCTACCAAGTTAGGTTGAAATGAATTACGGGAAAGGCCGCCGCAAGAGAAGACTTTCCCATTGCCAATTATGATTGATTTGTTATACTTCCTATCTGTTGTCGAAGCAGCAACACTTAATATCCATGGGCTGAACGAGACTATTGAGTTCGCATCAGGGCCTCCATTGCCAACTGCTTGAACAACTGAGACTCCAGCCTTGGTGGCAAGGAGTAGTTGTGTCTCAAGCAAACTGAGGAAAGATGCTGGCCCAGATGGAACCGAAGAAGGTCCCATAGAAAGACTGATAACATTGACGCCATCTTCTACTGCCTACAGACAAGTAACACAGGCAGTATCACATATAGAGTTGAACGGTAGTAGCTTTCTGCCAACGATACGATTGACAAACCTGGTCGACGGCGGCTATCACATCTGACATGTATCCACCAAAAGGATAGGCAGCTTTGTAGATCGCAAGACTGTCAAGGCATTCAGAAATCAGAAGAGACAACACAATGTAAGACTGCATACTTAATTGTTTTCCCCCTTTGGATTTGCTTTCAACATCTGAAGAATGGAACAAGGATTGTTCTCTCACCGAGCTCCGGGGGCCATGCCGCTTGCGTACCCGAAGTTGTAGCCTCTGGATATTGCTGGTGTATGGAAGTTGCCAGCTGCGATCGATGCCGTGTGGCTGTGTAGACATTGTTTTAATCAGTTGGTCATTCTTTTGAGTTAAAAATACTTTAACATGGTGAATTATTGATCGACAGTAGTATCCAAGGAGCACGAACCTGCCATGACCATCAGGATCATAAGGAGATGCATAGTGAATTGTAGCATTGAACTCGCCAGATGCTTGACCAGCGCGTGCAAACCACCTAGCTCCCACTACCTTACCATTGCATGAATCTGGAGGGAATCTATTCCCGGAGCAACATATACCTTTAAAACTGGCTGGTGGTGGCTTTGCTTGGCCCGACATGCTAACAAAGCTTGGGTTCTTGGGGTCAATACCAGTATCAATCATACCAATAACTACTCCATCACCAGAATTCTCAGCACCACCAAGGAGTGGCCAGACTCCATTAGCTCCAATGTACTTCGGAGTGTACACGGTCATCTTGGCCATTTTGACATCTTCTTGTATGAGTCTAACTCCTTTTGCACCACTAAGAATTCTAACTGTCTATTACACATATAACAAATATAAAAGCATTCAGTTTTCAACCTCAACAGAGACAAATAACCTATTCCTATTTTCACAAATCAGATAAGCAACTCAGAAAGAAAACTTGCAAACAAATAGAAGACATAAAAAGTTTGAAGCGTGCCAGATTGAGAACAAAGGTGCTTGCATTTAATAGTTTATATGAGCCTTTTGATGCTGCCGTGAAAATCTTCATGTAAACTTATGGGTTTCATGTTTGAAAATACACAGAAATATAGGAAAAACTGAACAAGTTAAAGACTGCTCATTGCTCAAAAGCCAAACTGGAGCAGATTATCTGTCTTGTCTGCAAAATTGCTCCTGATAATATTCAACAACAACAATTCGTCCTTGAGGTCGCCTATCTTTCCTTATTATTTTATCTTCTTGTATATATTAACTGCAGCATCATTTATTGATATGTGTACGCTTAAAGGCTATACCTAGTCCCGGAAATACTACTATGTGTCAGGCGAGGGAATCACGGCTTTGTAAGAGTACTGTCCTTATTTGCTAGCTTATATATGTTCAAGTAACAGATAAAAGAATCAAAACAATATTAGGCACTTTAGAGGCTAAGAAAAGAGCACCTCTTCGGATTCTGCATGAAGAGCAAAACCATTAAGCAGGTGAGTGTAGCTGTATAGTTTCTTGTAAGATCCTACAGGGAGAAATGATTCCAGGAAGATGGCATGCTTTGTTGTCGCAATTTCCTTATACTTCTGAGCTTCCTCACCTCTCCTGAATGAAATTCCATTAATAAGTGTTCTTTTCCAAAGAGAACATAAGTAACAATATTCCTGCATGGAAATGACGTACATTACATTCTTCCGGCTTGCTTTGTAGGAAATGACTGGATCATCCTCCATCACCACCATATAAATCTTGGCAAATACATGAGATGGACCACAATTGAGGCTCAGAAAAGTAAGAATAAAACAGAACACTAGAGATGGCTTGAAAAAGGCCATGGCAATAGTGTCACTGAACGATTGTCTGAAGCATTCCAAAACTTCAATGCTTGAACATATGTGCTTATAAGTGCAAGACTAGGATTGTTTGAAAGAATGTTAGGTGAAGATTGGAGGGAATTAAAATGGGCCATGCACCTGACACGTCAACAAATGTCTCGCTCATAACTAAGCCACCCAAAGCATGCAATAAGCGCTTCCCGACCTCCATGGGACCTTCTTTGACTCTTCAGCTATCAAGCAGTTAGCAGCAGGGGCGGAGCTAGAGAAAAATGAGGGGGGTGCAGCTAAAGGATGTTGGGCTACCAGGCTGCAGGCTTCTAGTGCTGGGCTAGCTACAGAATGGATTTGTTTGGGCTTGGGTGCGTCACTTTAGTTTTGGAGGGTGCAAATAAGATAAAAAATCAGGGTTAATAACTGTGTTACGATTTTTCTCTGGGTGCGACCGCACCCACCCGCCACAATGTGGCTTCGCCCCTGGTTAGCAGGGTTTTGCCTCGCAAAAGTCAAGTTGAATATATCATTTGTACCATCACTCTGGCGTTTGGTGAAAATACATACATCTCAAAACAACTGAAGAAATGATGAATAAACTGAATAAACCGAAAACATAAGATCCATTTCTTCAAAGTCAATAAAGATAGTGATGGGGGGTAAATTACGCTGAAGCATTTTCTGTAAGCCATGCAGCTTGTGCAATATACCAAATTCAAAGGCCATTTAGGGACAAGGCACTGTATTTTAGCTTAGTTTCAGAATGTCATATACTTGGGTCCCAACTGACTGAATTAATTTCCTAAAAAAAACTGACTGAATTAATTTCCTAAAAAAACTAACTGCATTAATCCATATATTCTGGACCATTATGCATCAGATTTGATTTCAAGAGAGACTAGTAAACACTGCAACAAGAAAAAAAAACAATTCCCCCTTAGCGTGCTTTGTGTGACAGCAAGAACCGGCCAAGATTCTTGCCCTAGTCAGCTCATGTCCTTTGTGCGCAAGCATTTAATAACGGAACAATGGAATGTACCAAATTGTTACTTCTTCCCCCCAAATCGCACGAGATTCCTGTGATTCTGTTCTTCCGCAGCATCACAAGGCATGTCCTGGCAAACCCCCTACCAAGAAAACACTCTTCGTACCGCGCAGAATTGCGCAACACCGAGCCAATATCCTAATTTCCTAACTCATCGAAGCAAAACCATCGGAAATTGTTGTAGCATGCAAGTGAACAGATGTCCAATAATAGTTCATAGGGAAGGAATCCAAAGGAGTAAGACTACATTACTACTGCAGACAATTGCATTGAAAGAAATGCACAAACCACTCGCGCCGTTCCTAGGCCTTCCGTTCGCAAGGAGAATCGCCTCGCCCGCCATCGTTTTCCAGTTTCCTTCTTCCTTCGCTAGTACCAGGTTTTGTTTGGGTGCGGTAGTGTGGTTATTTTTCCGGGCCCAAGGCTAAGGTATTGGGCTTTGTTAGAAGTTGGCTCACTTAACTCTTGATTCCTTCATGGTTAGAAATGAGAACCAGGCTGGGCTCCATAGTCCTAGGCTGGGCTGTTTTTTTTTTATGCTGATGAGTTGCAACAAAACTAACATGGACCTAGCCCAGACCAACCCATTAATGTATCGGCCCAACCATTCAGAGCCATTTGGAAAGCAGAAATTTCACAGAAACTAATACCAACTCTTTGGGATACCTAATAGGGGAAATTAGGTATATAGTACTACAATTCAATTCAAAATCCAAAATCCAGAAGATTTGACTTTGGACCTAAACAAATCTCATTTTTTTCAATGTTATATCTTGATCTTATATGTTAGCAAAAGTAGCATACCCACGTGGACATGGACACTACTAGTGAGCACAGACATGGCCAGTTGGAATATGATATGTGCACCTCATATCCCTATTCCAATTAACAGGCTAGGGTGCATGCCTAGACCTGTAGCATCTAACCTTATCCCATGCTAGCTTCTGCCAAACCAAAAGGATTAACAATTGCAAAGCCGCGTCCTATCTCTTTCCTTCAAGGCCATCATTAGTGGCAGCCGATCTGTGTGATACCTTGTGTTCTTTCTCCGGGAACCCCCCCTATAGTGCCAGCTGCTGCTTAAGCCCTTTACACAGCAGGCATCCAAGGCGAATGCTAGCTCGTGCAGGCTGCAGCTAGTGATCTCTAGATGCTTGTTCCTGAAATCTTTTCGCGTTGCTCTTTACTCGAGTATTATATATTATAGTTTGGTATGTATATGCTTTCATACAGCAATTTGCCTGTGCATTTCAGACTAATCGTTTTATGCTTTCTGAATCTTTGACTATTATGAACTAGGCCTGGCCTCTCTTTCAAGCCTTCGTAAGCTCAGATCATTGGTCCTATCCTCCTATGTATCCATGTACAAAGTTGCCTGCTTGGTAAAGTTCATCAGGGCCGGATCAGAATACATTGACTCGCTTTCCGAACAGTTTTCTTTTGCCTCATATATATCTCCATCGAACGTTTTTCTCAACTGCGCAATATGCCTAACTAGGTCAAGGATTTGATTCTGCATATTACCATACTTAATAATTTTGACAGATAATACATATTTGTTATACTTTTGTTATTCTTCGTGCTGAAGTACTGCCGATGTTAATACATCATATATATAGTCAGAAGATAGGGAAACTTCTCCCTTTTTATTGCGGGCTTTTATCTCATTTTGGATTCAGCTTTTATATTTTTCGTAACTACATTTTGATACTACTTGCTGCAAAAAAAATCACAAGAGTAAATATTTATGGATTACTTAAATTATATATATATATATATATATATATATATATATATATATATATATATATATATATATATATATGCTGTAATTTAGGATGATAGTTTTGCTATTAATGAGAAAAAGGATGGCTAAGAAAATAGAAATAATCAGTTATTCATTAAGGTTAATTTGATTCAATGACTAGAGCTCTACAAGGATATATAGCTTGGAGATGACCAACAAAAATGTGTCCATTTGCCTCAAACTTTAGAGAGGCTCATTTAAGACTTAATTGAATGATTACTCAACAAGTAAGAAGATCTTTTGTTTCCTTTTGTTTCCTCTCATCAAGATAGGGGCAGACAAAAGAGGGACTTTCATTGTTAGTGCATCACTTGGATAAACGCAGCAACACGGATATATAAAATATTCAATAGTTATGGTAATTTAATACACAATTTGTACAAGTAGTTGTATCAAATCCAAATAATCTTTACACAATTTTCAATAAAATAAAGATTATCAATTAAATGGATTAAAAAGTAATATACAAGAATAATTAAACTGAATTCCCGGAGAGGGAATTCCGGGAATATACAATAAATTAAGATTAAGTGGTAGGAATCAACAAGCATGTTGCAATAAAAAAAACTATTTCTTCTTCCCCCATTTTTCTTTCTTATAACAAATACAAGAATCACAATTGGTTTACTTTCTTTATATAAAGGTATAGCACTTTCGAATAAAACATTAAGCTCCGATTGTTGTTTCTTAAATTCTAGTTGGGGTTTCTTAAGTTTCGATTGGAATTGAACTTTTGCGTTAATTGAGGAATATGTCTATTTTCGAGGTTTAGGACCAGTAATTATTGAAATTGACTGGTCTTGAAATTGATTCTCATTCTCCTAGCTACGAAATGGAAAGAAAGATAAAATACAAGCATATTTTATAGCAAGAGTAATTAATCGTTATTGTTTCAAGGTTAATCTATTTAGCCATCTCGATAATATTTTTCCTTGTTCACTAATAAATCGATTAACTAAACTCATGCTTCGATAATCAATTTGATCCGCCAACCAATGCAAGGATGCCTACGAAAAGGTTGTTTGGATTTATGACAAGTTTGCTTGGATTTACAAAAACTTTGCTTGGATTTATGAAAGGGTTTCTTAGATTTATGAAAAGGTTGTTTAAATGTATACATGATTATTATTTATTTAGAAACTTGCAAAAATGGATTTCTTTATTTTATTAATTTGGATCAAAAGAAATAGTCTTTCTTTGTTCCATATATTATTTTATTCATATTTGGTCCATATATTATTTGATTCATATATAGTATAGGAATACCCTCTATACATATGAAATAATATCTACCTCAAATCAAATGAGTTGATTTGTATTTTGTATTATATCTATGTTCTATATATTAAATCTATTCTTTGGAAAGATAGAACACACGATGCTCCTATTTTTCCATTTTTTTTCATGAGACATATGCTTGCAATAATAACGACAAACCCGCTCTAATGGGCTTGTGGCTTTGGTTTACGGCTACGGGCTTATGGCTTTTGGATTAAATTGCACTGTAGCAGCTGAAAGAAGCTGAGACTTAATTTAAGGTGCTCTAATGGGCTTATGGCTTATTGGGATGTGCTGAGATGATTTTCTAAACACCATGCCTGAAACATCCGTGTTGTGGTACATGCATTCGGTCCCGCATATTCATAGGTCAGTACAGATTAATGACAACATCATGAAGGGTACAAGTACGCATACATCATACATACACGGGTTTTTTTCCTTTCGCAATGCCGTACGTACCTGCTCGCCACCAACGAAGCCGCTATCCAATCTCGTGTGAGATCCATGAGTACTCCATACGCTCCTTGTGCCAAGGCGGTAGTGCAGCCCCATGAACGACCGAAAGGCCCGCATGCACCACCTGTGGATATGCAATATCACTTGTGGGCAATGCACAAGCAATAACGAAGTTGTGGAGTGCCATCGCATAGACAATTATGGCCTTCTGCATGCATGCCTCGTAGTTGGGCATGTTGTCAAGAATGGGCCATTTCATCTTGCACATGCCTAATGAACTCTCCACATAGTTCATGAGGGATGAGTGCTCAAAGTTGAAAACCTCCTATAACCCCGTAGGCTACGAGCCATTTTGGAACTCCGAAAGGTGCTACCATTGTTGGCGATGCGGTGCAAGGTACCCCAGCCTATTGGGGTACCCGAGTCCACAAAGTAGTACTTTCTTGCATTGTCAACATGGTTCCAAGTTATATAAGGATACATGTGTCATGCCTACAAACGACGAATTAGGGAAAAGTTTATATTCGGGTGGATGTGGGAACCGATCACCATATTTTGCCATAGTCTCATGCAAGATACATGTCTCATGCACTGATCCTGGCCATCCCACGCACACGAAAGTGAGTGAACCTACAGTCAAAGTCACATATCACAAGCACGTTCTGACTCGTGTAGCCATGTTTGTTGTAATGGCGCGTGTGCTCTGCATTCAGAACTGTGCCTTTCACGTGTGTGCCATCAATTGCCCCTATGTAGTTCACAAAGTGGGGATAGAACCTTTCATTCAATAGCTTAGGATGAATTATCTAGTATGTAGGATCTGCTGGCGTAATGATGTCACCCGCCCAGTTGTACACGACTTCAGAACATGGCTGAACTTTGTGGTAATTGTCCCTACTGAGTACTCAAATTTGTTCATCGTATGTCGCTATGATTGCGGACCACCGTAGGTCCACAAAAATAGTGCAAGCACTTCCTTCCATGTTGTAGCAACCTATGGAACATGGCTAGCCACATCTGGAACATGTTGTAGCACTGTTGGTCATTTCCAAGTTGCATCTCGACCCACTATATCCTAAAAATTACTGGAATTCTTAGGGGTGGCCTTCTTGCTGAACTGACATCATCGTCATTGAGTCACAGCTGCAAGGGCCATGAAGGTGGTCGAGCCTGACGAGTGCTCGGTCCCCTAGCCACCCCGGTGCCCCTTTTTGTTCATGCCCACCAATCATTTAGCTCTACAACACACAACAAACAAGCACTGATGTCAACACTCCACTGCACAAATCACGTAGCACAACGAAATTCGAATGGCAAGTGAACTGGGAAAAGAAACTATCATCCACAATGCATTTGCTTTCCAAAAAGCGCACAAACCACAATTACAATTTAGAGATGACATCCTACTTAGCTGGCAGAGCACCATCATCCATAGCAACTCACCGCACACTCTCAGCATAGAGATACTAGGTGATGTACAGGACCAAAAGATAGCAGAACAGTAATCAATAATAGTGGGGAAACAATCAACAACACACTCAAATTCTCACTTCACAACACACATAGGAACGCATCAATACCGATCTAACAAGCGCAGTTTACGACACACAACAGAAAGCATGATTATTTTTCGACAAACAGCAACAATACAAACTAATATCCTCATGATGCAAAAAATGAACTCTACCCGAGAAGCGACGGGATGTAGAGAAACAACACTACGTGACCTAGTGTGACAATGTACAAAGAGCTTGGACCGGAGGCAACGAAAGCATGATTCATGGATGGTTCTTCATCCTTTCCCAGGTGTCCCAAATCCAACGAAGGTGACCCTCATCTGGATCTCATAGCGAGAAAGCTGAAGCGGTACTCCGGCTTGATGAAGAGATGCGTAGCGTAGTAATACTCATCAGAATCTGTGCTGACCCCGGCGTCCTCCACCATACCCAGCACCCGCGTGAACTCCCCCCTACTAGGGTCCTTCATGAGGATGTAGCTGTACTGACCGTGGTGTGCGTCCTCTCATAGATGTCGACAAGCCGCTTGTGTTGTGCATCCTGCTCGCTCCACTTAGATTAGGGGGGTGGCCTGTGGCGGAGTGTATGACACCAAGGACCTCTTCCCAAGGGAACTCCCGTAGTGCCACTACTGCCGACTCTATGAGCTCATGGTGGCACAGGGGGCCCTTCTTGAACTTGGTTGGCACACCGTCCTGCTGAAAGTATCTAGGCCCCTAAAAATGGTTTTGGTAATTAATAAATTTATGTGAATATGGGACTAACATGTTTGTTAAGTATTGAAAAGGCTTAGTCCCTAAAATGACGATGAGACACATGCCAAAGTTAAACATGAAGATCAAAGTGGCTCAAGGCAAATGTATATATAGACTAGGATTCTCTTTTTATTTTTACCGGTCTTAGGAAAAAGGATGGAGACCAGATTACAGTCTAAATGTCATACCATAAAGAGGGATAATGGCAAGTAGCTTGATAGCATATTCTTGTGCCATTTGGATCAATTTAGGATCATTCATACATTAAAAATTAAAATTGGTAGCCAAATCGGTGCTCTGTCCGGACAACTGAAAGTAGCAGTGTACAAATTGTGGTACTTCCGCTTCCTGGAATCTCCGGCAATCCAAGCGGAGCCATTTCCAGAGAGCACCCTTGGAATCATTCAGTGCTCTGTCCGAACAACCGGAAGTACCGACGTGCAAATCGCGGTACTTCCACTTCCCGGAAGCTCCGGCAATCCGAGCGGAGCCTCTTTTTTTCCAGAGAGCACCCTCGAGATGATTCTGAGTTGTGGCAAACGGAAGTACCGTAGTTTCAACGGCGGAACTAACGTAGAGCGGTAGTACCGCAGCCTTAAATGGTACTTCCAGAGCACGGAAGCTCCGAAAGGTCGCGCGAAACCTTTTTTCCAGAGAGCGCCAACTTTCGGCCTCGGTTCAAACGGAAGTACCATGCCGACTTCCAGGAACTTCCGGTTAACGGAACTACCAGATTTTAATGTCGGTAGTTCCGCACCGACTTTCAACAGTTAGTGCGAAGCTCTGATATAGCCGTTACTGTCGCGTCAGAACAGGTACGGAAGTACTAGCCTTTGGCCTACGGTACTTCCGCTCGCCCTTAATTTTTCTAGAATTCACTTTTAACGGCTAGTTCTGGTTGGTGAGGGTATAAATATCCGTACACCTGCTCAAGGGTAGTAAGAATAGACCTTATTGAACATTTTTTAGCATTGAGCATTTACTCCACACCTCATTTTCTCTTTATGCATTCATTTGATGTGGTTGAGCCAAACAAGTGCATTTCATCCTTAGATTGATCCTTTGGCACTTGGCTGTCGTCAAACGAAGCTTGTGATCTTTTACTCTTGGTGTTTGCCGGCACCTGGACGATTTGGTGGAGTTTGCACGGTGACTTCTTCAAGAAGGTTGTGAAGAAGTTTGACATCGACTTGTGAGTGGTTTGGAGTCCACCATCTTCGGAGTGAAGGAAGAACTAGCAATAGTGGATTGAGGAGCCAAGGCTTAATTTGTGGAGCCGGTCCAATTCGTTTGGGCTTTCCTCAACGTAGACTAGGGGAAACCAGCAAGTTTCCGATCACCACGGTAAAAATATCGTGTGTTCATTGGTTACATCTTGTTCTTTTTTCAGCTCTTGTTCATTTATTATATTGTGATTATTTACTTGTGCTAGAGCCTCTTGTAGAGATTTACTCTTGTAGTGACGTAGACTTACTAGAATTGTGTAGGTTTCAATTTCTTTAAATTTCTGTCATATTAAAATTGTAGAAATTAATTAGAAGGCAAGAAAATTTTTAAAACCTCCTATTCACCCCTTTTAGTCAGTTATCCTTGATCCTACATCTGCACATCGACGCAACGGAGTGTTAGTCAGGACTGGGATGGCACTGAAATGCTACAACAATGCCAGTGATTACAAGAGCTTCATTACCACTCACTTGGAATGCCTCTACCCACCAAGCGTCATCTGCCTTAATGGTGCCCGTCTCTGGGTCGAGGCCAAGGCCAAAGGCGCAGTGGAGCAGGCTCTTCCACGCCACGATTTTGTGTTTCAAACTCTCCCATTTGTTCTTTAGCTTCTTTCGCGTGTATTCTCGTCCGGTGCACTGCGCTAGTTTCAACCCGAGGTTGGCGTAGCCCGCTCGATTTAAATTCGAGTACTGGTGGTTCTGCATTGCGATTTCATCGATGCAAATCTCCAAGAACGCCTGCGTTGTCTCTTCGCTCCATGACGCACATCCAGAGTCCATCTGCTACAACAGCACATAGCGGAGGGCCAAACGCGACGACCACAGGCGCACACACCGGCCGGAGTTTCCAGACGCACTGACCGACGGATTTGACCGAGCTGCATGAGGGATGCACGGGGAGGCCGAGGACAACGCCGGATTTGGAAGAACAGCACGGAGAAGGCAGTGCGGACAGGGAGGCGAGCTTGCTGGTGGCGCCAAGGTCCACGAGCCCGACCACCCGGCGCGGATCTGGCCGCTATGGCATTTGCTATGGCGATCGGAGCTGCTAGTGTAGGAGGGTGCGATCTGAGTGGGGGAAAGAAGGACAGGTGGGAGGTGCCAACTTAAAAGAAGCCTAAAGCTGTAGGTCAGACCCGGTTGGAGCGGCTCCAAAATTATGAGACGATAAACTCCAGAGCAACACGACAGTGCCTGCGTGCTCTCCCCAAGCACCAATTGTTTGTCGACACGTCGTCATGCCCATGCATCTTTACCGATTACTTATATCTGATGTAGCCTAGTGCATGTTCAGACTTTAGTGACGGTCTCCTTATAGGGCTCATGTAGATTTGACCTCCTTGCTCGCTGGCAGGTATATCTTACCTACCAAGGCAGTTGTCAGCAGGAGGGGAAGAAGGAATCTGGGCTCTACCTCCATGCACAGATTCGATCACCATTTAGAAATTGCTACTCGATACATCTACATTCATATTTACCTGTACCCTGTGCCCGTGCGCCATGTGAGCTTCAGTCATAGGCTCATAGCGAGTTAGCAACACAGGAAGCATCAGCCTTTTTGGAGGCATCAATGATTGACCAAGTTAATTTCCAAGTTCACAGCTGATCTATGTGTATCTACCAGCAGCTACCAGTTAAGCTGACAGTATTTGCTAGTATCAAGTCTATGCATGCAAGACATTTCAGAATACTCAGCCTTAATCTTGTTCTCTGTTAAGAGTTGTGTATTGGACATATATATATATATACATATGAAACTGAAATCATCACTCCGGTTAAAAGCACAGTTTTTTCCCCCGAGAAGTAGCACGAGAACGAAGGGCGTTTAGCACTCCTGCTGTTGGGCATGTGCATATGGTTTTCATCTGCCTTTTGAGACGAACACACGGTTCACGATCGAATGCCATCGGTCTGGCAGCATACTACTACAAAAAAAAGTTATTATAGACGATTCAAAACTATCATTATAGATGGTTTTTTGAACCGCGTGTATTTATATGTCAGTGATAATCGAAGGTTATCACATATGATTTGTGAGCCGTCTGTGATAAAGATAACATAGATGGTTTGTAACTAGAACCGTATATGAAGAAAACTATTACGGACGGCTCAAACCAAAAACCGTCTGTGATACTCACACATCACAAACAATTCTAGTTACTAATCGTCTATGATTGACGAGTACCACAGACGATTGGTATATAGAACTGTCTGTAATAGTTTATTCTATACTTCAAATTTTTTCTGTTTTTTTTGCTAGCCTCAAGAAAAAATATTACCTATACCCTTTGAAAACAAGCAAATACAATGACAAACACAACAGCACATTCAATTTTCATTAAGATTAGAATCCACCATTACAGTATAACAAGATAACGAATCCAACTCTTTAACACGGAAAGAATGTATAAGAAGCAGAGATCCTAGCAGACACTAGAAGCTGGATGCAACGCGCGATGTCCTTGATGCCTGCCATCAGAGGGGAGTGCATCGGATGGCGGCTGTACATCACCGGCAATGGAGATGCGGCGGTAGTGCCACCTTTGTGGCACGACGGTGAGCCTGTACAAGACAATCTTACGACACTTACAACAAAAGTGTTTTGTGCAGTCGATTATGGTGTCACAACGGAGGCGTTAGCTCACGGCGATAGTCGGCGTCATCGAGAAACAAGCTGGATGCAGCGTGCGATATCCTTAACGCCTGTCATCAAGAAAGAGAGGAGAGGGCATCGGATGGCGGTCGGATATCACCGGCAATGAAGAGGCAACGGAGCGCCACCTTGGTTTTTAAGATGGAGTTTACTAGTCAATTATAGTACACTATAACATTCATTTATACCGGTCAAATTCACACGTGATTGTCTCTCTGTACAAGTTTATCTACAAGCCGGTTTGTTCTTTTTATTTTTGTCTTATGACTTATGGCTGCGATTTATAGATTTGAGGTTGTTCCTGAGAGAGAGTACATGGCTTATGGCTGTGGCTTATGGATTTTGGATTGTTCGTGAGAGAGAGTACGGATTAACAAAAACTCGCGTGTGGTTTTAACAGATATAAATGAAGTCACTATAGTGTGTATTACAATCAATTTGTAGATTCTGTCTTAAAAAGACACTTTGTTTGAAAATTAATTACTATAAAAAATCAAAAAATAGTTTTTAAAAATTAAATCAAAGCTAAAAGAAAGCTTACTGACGGACACACGCATCTAGCTAGTCCAGTACACTACACACGCACACATAACGCTGTCCCAGCGCAAGCAGAGACTTCATTACCCACCGTCAGAATAACTAAACACTGGATTGAATGCGCTTCACAGCGTATATAAGTCGATGCGCGTTCGTCCCCACTATATCCACCCAGCTAGAGATCGATCAAGAAACCAAGAGCAAAGGAGAAGAGAGCGAGTGGTGGTAGTAGCTAGCTAGCTAGATTAATGGCTCTGCGCGGCGTGCTGCTGTCGATAGCGCAGACGCCGCACCGGCTGAGGAGGAGGGCGCTGGTGACATGGACGCCGGCGCAGGAGCTGAACGAGATGCGGGACCGGTCGGGGGCGCGCATGAAGCGGCGGCTCGAGTGGTACGACCTCGTCGGCCTCGGCGTTGGCGGGATGCTCGGCGCGGGCGTCTTCGTCACCACCGGCAGGGTCGCGCGCGACACCGCCGGCCCCGCGGTCTTCGCCTCCTACATCATCGCCGGCGTCTCGGCGCTGCTGTCCTCCTTCTGCTACGCCGAGTTCTCAGTGCGCGTCCCCGTCGCCGGCGGCGCCTTCAGCTACCTCAGAGTAACGTTTGGTACGTGATTAATATAAGCCGGCACTTTCATTCTTCGCATCTATTTACGCCATCATAAAATCCGCTGTTAATGATTGTACAAACAGCTAAGAACATTCAATGGCGCCACTGCAAACGTTATATATGTTTCTCTTGTTGGCGGCTTGTTGTCAGGTGAGTTTGTGGGGTTCTTCGGGGGAGCGAACATTCTGATGGAGTACGTGCTGTCAAACGCGGCGGTGGCGAGGAGCTTCACGGACTACCTGGCCTCGACGTTCGGGGTCACGGAGCCCAACGCGTGGAGGATCGAGGTCGAGGGCATCGCCAAGCTGGATTTCCCCGCTGTCGCGCTCATCCTCCTCCTAACTCTACTCTTGTGCTATAGGTACATTATTTAGGCACCTCTAAGCCAATCAAATTCTTCTAGTCATATATACATTTACATATGCCTTTCGATTTGTCCTTGGATACTAGTATTACTTGCCCTTTAGCCAGCATTATATTTGGTTGTGTGTTCTTATATAGTTCCTATATTTTATGGTAGTCATAGTAGTACAGCTACTCTGTGCCTTGCTATGAACTTGTGATGCTTCTTATGTGATAACACATGATTAAGTACATATTTTGTTGATGAACAGTTTTTAAGTATTTGCAATGAAGAAGAAATGAAATGTAAATTTAACATTAATTTGACACTGATCAGCATAATTGGTTTTGAGTCAATAATGTCTCAAATACGTGCAGCACCAAGGAGAGCTCCATGCTGAATATGGTGATCACAGCGTTCCACCTGCTCTTCTTCGTGTTCATAATCCTGGCCGGCCTGTGGAACGGCAGCGCGCGGAACCTCGTGAGGCCGCACGGGCTGGCCCCCTACGGCGTCCGCGGCGTCCTCGACGGCGCGGCCATCGTCTACTTCAGCTACATCGGCTACGACTCTGCGTCCACGATGGCCGAGGAGATCCGTGACCCCGCCCGAGCGCTCCCCGTCGGCATCACCGGCTCGGTGCTCGTCGTGTCCGCGCTCTACTGCCTCATGTCCATCGCCCTCTGCGTCATGCTGCCCTACACCGAGGTGAGCGTAGATATGCCTGTGCATGGCATGGCCTATGATCGATCAATCGGTGTTCTTGCCTGGCTCATCGTGTGTACGTGTGATGTACTGTGTGCCGTGTGTAGATAGCGGAGAATGCGCCGTTCTCGTCGGCGTTCAGGGAGAAGGCGGGGTGGAAGTGGGCGAGCAGCGTCGTCGGGGCCGGCGCGAGCCTCGGCATCGTGGCGTCGCTGCTGGTGGCGATGCTGGGGCAGGCGAGGTACCTGTGCGTCATCGCCAGAGCGCGGCTGGTGCCGTCATGGCTGGCCATGGTCCACCCTTCCACCGGCACTCCTATGAATGCCACCATCTTTCTAGGTACCTAAATGAGGCTGTTAACTTGTGAATGCAAATCTTAATTTGATCTCTCGCCTTATGTACCAAGATATATAGCTCAGTGTTTTTTTTCACACTCCCGAGATAGCTTAGATTATTTCAATTGTTTGAGTAAGATGATCTATCGGTGAGTAATAAGTTTGTAGTAAGATGGTGGTGCTGGAGATGCTTTCTTTATCTGAAGTCGAGATAAAAGCATTAGAGTAGAAATGTTGTCGTTCCTCCCCAGTAGGTTGAGATGGTTAAGAGTTAAAAACTCACCTGTTCAAAAGTATACCTCAATTTTAAAATGGAGGGTGGGTTATCGGGTTTGTCATTAAACTTGATTTAAGGCACACTACAACTTTATAATGCTTATCTGATGGGTAAACTGCCACCTCATTAGGTTTATGAACTAACTTGCACGATAAGACTAATCTAGATTCTAGACCAAACAGATCCTTATGATAACCTGTTCCTCTTGTTGCCAGTAGCTGAGCATGACAAAGGCAATGCAGAATTGCAGATTACTTATCAGAAATACTAACCAATATTACTCTTGCTAACATTTCTTGCATTCTTTTAATTCTTACCGTAAATCACTATCGTCCGTACCCAGGATTCTGCACAGCATCAATCGCACTCTTCACAGAGCTGCGGATTGTGTTTGAGTTGATATCAATCGGAACCCTCCTGGTCTTCTACCTGGTGGCCAACGCGCTCATCTACCACCGGTACGCGAAGCTCGGCACGAACCGGCCGCTCCATGTCCTCCTCTTCCTGCTCCTCCTTACGCTAAGCTCCCTGGGCTTCTCCCTCTCGAGGAGGATCGACGGGCGGTGCCGATGGGGGATGGCATTGTTCGGCGCCATCTCAGCAGCAATCACCACGATCTTCCACTGCACAGCACGGCAGGATGTGGCCGCGCCACCGTCAGAGTGGATGGTCCCTCTGATGCCATGGCCGGCTGCTGCATCTGTCTTCCTGAATGTGTTCCTGATGACCACACTCAAGGTGAGGTCCTTCCAGAGGTTTGGCATCTGGAGCCTTGTGATCATAATCTTCTATGTGTGCTATGGGGTGCACTCAACATACACTGCAGAAGAAACTGAGATTGTCAATGCAATGATTCATCATGCCAATACGGACATATCTTAGCAATAGCAGCATAATAATTTGACATAGAGTTACTTTGGAGCTTACTAGCTCGGTAATTAGGCCGTCTTGGAAATGGTCTTTAACCTAAAGAAGATGGGGGCAAAAGAGAGTTTGCTTTAGGTTAATCCCTTCTTTTCCTGCTTTCGTGCTTGCTGATTGACCAAAACTATTGGCATGTAAGTTGCTTTTTCTCAAGGTGCATATGCAGGATTGGGCAAGGCATGTGTTTGTTTGATCAAAGATCTCAAATTGTCTATTTTAAACATTATAAGTAACAAATTCTGAATATAAGAAACTACGAACACTTCAGCAATATAACATGGAATGTAGATGTTTCAAATTGTCTACTGTCTCCCTTGTTTTTAGGTGCATGCTGATTATAATTACAGATGGAACAGGCAATGAGAATGCAAAATAAGATAATCAAATTCGAGTTTACCGGCTACCATATCCAGAACAATGTATCGAAATACAATCTCCACACTTCAAAAAATCACTGTTATCTTTTGAAAGAAAATAAATGTGAATGGAGCCACGAACAGCAAAACACCTTAGTTTGAAACATCTGCATTCCATGTTACTCAGAGAAAAGGAAACGAGCAAATGAAAAGTGAGACGTATTTTCTCTGTTCAGTGTGCATGCAGTAACTACCAGTACTAATTAACTGGAGCAATGTGGTTGAATATAATACATGAATATACAAGATATAAGTTTCATAACATTGGCAAAAACAACAGTACAAAGGACGCAGATAGCATACACCTTCAGTATACTAGCCAATGTTTCAATATCCTTCTTTTTTAAACCAGCAGTTGCTGAGTAATTTATATTAGCAAGAAGGAAATTATGTACAGGGTAGTTCAGACTATTACATTATTCAGAACTCAGCGACAAGGGGGGAAACAGCAAAACAAATGCTATTTTCCAAACCATTTAAGAATGTTGCACTCAGAAGAATCAACAATGGATACCATTCCGAGTCTGCTTCATGTTATACCCCAGTCCAGAAACAGTTCAATGCTTAAATGTCATCTCCTTGCCATGAAGTATCAGATCATGCCAACATGTCCTCTACCGGTTCAAGAAATGATGTCACCAATTCAGACATAGAACTCCCACAAACAAACATATGAGAAAAGTTCACTTCAGAGAACTAAATAGCTAACATTTACATTTTAAAGCAAAAAGAGTTACCTGAAGGATTTCAAAACATGGCTCCAGTTCCTTGAAAAACATAAGCATATTCAGAGAATATTCGACCCAAAACAGCCCTCACAAGTCACAACATTCAATAAATTAGCTTTTAAAAAATATATTTGATAAATCTAAACAACGCTTATTATACAGTCTTATCAAGAATTCAAGGACCACACACAACGCAACACGGAAGTAAAGCCGGGCATCATGGAGCAATTTCCTGCTTTTAAAACCAGCGCGCTACATCGAGTCAATGTGTATACCTCAATTTTTCATTTCTTGATGCTCATCTCAAGTGGTAGCCCAATTGTTGAGCATGCCAGTTAGCTAAAGTGTGGATGCAAACACGCTGAGGACCACTCACTTTGATGGTGGTCCTAAATCCTACTTAAGTAGCAATTGCCTTCATCTGCAGCAAATTGGCTGACACCAAAAGGAAGCATTAGATTGCCATCATGAAA
>JAYGGG010000940.1:12500-19227 GCA_036346245.1 Bonia amplexicaulis | reverse complement strand
CCGCCGTGCGTCGTCTTCGGCCGCCACGGCAGGGTTTTGGCTGGAAACGGCTAACGCGGTGGCGGGCGCCGAGTCGGCGGTTGCCGACGGTCGTTAACGACGCACTTCGGACGGCTCAGGTAGGGCCAAAATCACGGTGGAACCACCGTGATTTTGGCCAAAAACAGTGCCCTCTCCGGTACCAATCATCCCCTCAGGGTCCTGGGGCCAGGGATGGCCCTTGGGTATAGTAGGGTGGTTCCCGGTTGGCCGGAAACGGTTGTCGGCAGCCAAAATCTCCCGCCGTGCGTCGTCTTCGGCCGCCACGGCAGGGTTTTGGCTGGAAACGGCTAACGCGGTGGCGGGCGCCGAGTCGGCGGTTGCCGACGGTCGTTAACGACGCACGTTAACGACGCACTCGGACGGCTCAGGTAGGGTCAAAATCACGGTGGTTCCACCGTGATTTTGGCCAAAAACAGTGCCCTCTCCGGTACCAATCATCCCCTCAGTCCTGGGGCCAGGGATGGCCCTTGGGTATAGTAGGGTGGTTCCCGGTTGGCCGGAAACGGTTGTCGGCAGCTAAAACATCCCGCCGTGCGTCGTCTTCGGCCGCCACGGCAGGGTTTTGGCTGGAAACGGCTAACGCGGTGGCGGGCGCCGAGTCGGCGGTTGCCGACGGTCGTTAACGACGCACTTCGGACGGCTCAGGTAGGGTCAAAATCACGGTGGTTCCACCGTGATTTTGGCCAAAAACAGTGCCCTCTCCGGTACCAATCATCCCCTCAGTCCTGGGGCCAGGTATGGCCCTTGGGTCTAGTAGGGGTGGTTCCCGGTTGGCCGGAAACGGTTGTCGGGCAGCTAAAACATCCCGCCGTGCGTCGTCTTCGGCCGCCACGGCAGGGTTTTGGCTGGAAACGGCTAACGCGGTGGCGGGCGCCGAGTCGGCGGTTGCCGACGGTCGTTAACGACGCACCCCGGACGGCTCAGGTAGGGCCAAAATCACGGTGGTTCCACCGTGATTTTGGCCAAAAACAGTGCCCTCTCCGGTACCAATCATCCCCTCAGTCCTGGGGCCAGGTATGGCCCTTGGGTCTAGTAGGGTGGTTCCCGGTTGGCCGGAAACGGTTGTCGGGCAGCTAAAACCTCCCGCCGTGCGTCGTCTTCGGCCGCCACGGCAGGGTTTTGGCTGGAAACGGCTAACGCGGTGGCGGGCGCCGAGTCGGCGGTTGCCGACGGTCGTTAACGACGCACTTCGGACGGCTCAGGTAGGGTCAAAATCACGGTGGTTCCACCGTGATTTTGGCCAAAAACAGTGCCCTCTCCGGTACCAATCATCCTCAGTCCTGGGGCCAGGTATGGCCCTTGGGTCTAGTAGGGTGGTTCCCGGTTGGCCGGAAACGGTTGTCGTGGCAGCTAAATCTCCGCCGTGCGTCGTCTTCGGCCGCCACGGCAGGGTTTTGGCTGGAAACGGCTAACGCGGTGGCGGGCGCCGAGTCGGCGGTTGCCGACGGTCGTTAACGACGCACTTCGGACGGCTCAGGTAGGGTCAAAATCACGGTGGTTCCACCGTGATTTTGGCCAAAAACAGTGCCCTCTCCGGTACCAATCATCCCCGGGGTCCTGGGGCCAGGTATGGCCCTTGGGTCTAGTAGGGGTGGTTCCCGGTTGGCCGGAAACGGTTGTCGGCAGCTAAAACATCCCGCCGTGCGTCGTCTTCGGCCGCCACGGCAGGGTTTTGGCTGGAAACGGCTAACGCGGTGGCGGGCGCCGAGTCGGCGGTTGCCGACGGTCGTTAACGACGCACTTCGGACGGCTCAGGTAGGGCCAAAATCACGGTGGTTCCACCGTGATTTTGGCCAAAAAAACAGTGCCCCTCTCCGGTACCAATCATCCCCCGGGGTCCTGGGGCCAGGGATGGCCCTTGGGTCTAGTAGGGGGTGGTTCCCCGGTTGGCCGGAAACGGCTGTCGTGGCAGCTAAAATCTCCCGCCGTGCGTCGTCTTCGGCCGCCACGGCAGGGTTTTGGCTGGAAACGGCTAACGCGGTGGCGGGCGCCGAGTCGGCGAAGTTGCCGACGGTCGTTAACGACGCACTCCCGGACGGCTCAGGTAGGGCCAAAATCACGGTGGATCCACCGTGATTTTGGCCAAAAAAACAGTGCCCCTCTCCGGTACCAATCATCCCCCGGGGTCCTGGGGCCAGGGATGGCCCTTGGTCTAGTAGGGTGGTTCCCGGTTGGCCGGAAACGGTTGTCGGCAGCCAAAATCTCCCGCCGTGCGTCGTCTTCGGCCGCCACGGCAGGGTTTTGGCTGGAAACGGCTAACGCGGTGGCGGGCGCCGAGTCGGCGGTTGCCGACGGTCGTTAACGACGCACCCCGGACGGCTCAGGTAGGGTCAAAATCACGGTGGTTCCACCGTGATTTTGGCCAAAAACAGTGCCCTCTCCGGTACCAATCATCCCCTGGGGTCCTGGGGCCAGGGATGGCCCTTGGGTCTAGTAGGGTGGTTCCCGGTTGGCCGGAAACGGTTGTCGGCAGCCAAAACCTCCCGCCGTGCGTCGTCTTCGGCCGCCACGGCAGGGTTTTGGCTGGAAACGGCTAACGCGGTGGCGGGCGCCAAGTCGGCGGTTGCCGACGGTCGTTAACGACGCACCCCGGACGGCTCAGGTAGGGCAAAATCACGGTGGAACCACCGTGATTTTGGCCAAAAAAACAGTGCCCCTCTCCGGTACCAATCATCCCCCGGGGTCCTGGGGCCAGGGATGGCCCTTGGGTATAGTAGGGTGGTTCCCGGTTGGCCGGAACGGTTGTCGTGGCAGCCAAAACCTCCCGCCGTGCGTCCGCTTCGGCCGCCACGGCAGGGTTTTGGCTGAAAACGGCGAGCGCGGTGCCGGGCGCCAACTCGGCGGTTGCCGACGGTCGGTAACGACGCACTTCGGACGGCTCAGGTAGGGCAAAATCACGGTGAATCCACCGTGATTTTGGCCAAAAAAACAGTGCCCCTCTCCGGTACCAATCATCCCCCGGGGTCCTGGGGCCAGGGATGGCCCTTGGGTATAGTAGGGGGTGGTGCCCCGGTTGGCCGGAAACGGCTGTCGTGGCAGCCAAAATCTCCCGCCGTGCGTCCGCTTCGGCCGCCACGGCACGGTTTTGGCGGGTACCGGAGACAGGCACCGTTTTTTTCCTGCCGCGTCCGCGCTGAACCCGATGCTGTTGTCTGTTGCCGATCTTCCGATTTCTCTGCCGCGGCGATGTTTTCGCCTGCCGTGGTGACTCCGCCAGGGACCTTCGGTCGCCGCCCTCCCAGCAGACCCGCCGTGCTCAGCGCGGCGGGATGCTCGGACGGCTTGACCGTCGTGGCTACGCTAGCGCATGAGTTGTGTTGGACCCGTGTCTGCCGGCAGGACCCCCGCCGATGTGCGGCCGATCGACGGCGCCGCGCCCCATCAATCGCGGCGGCAGTGACACGCCGCGTCGCTGACTAGTGCTTGCGTTTGCTACCCGTGCACGGGAAGCGGTGCTCACACACGGTTGCCTCGCCGCTGATGCCCCAAGGCATGCCGCGGTGGTCGATAGCGCCGCGGCGCTGCTCATGGCGCCGGGCACCGACGTGCCCGTGCCGCTAAGCCACCGCCGCGCTTGGTCCCGGATGCCGCCCACGCCACAGGCTCGCGCCCATCGGCGCCGCCCCCAACCGGCTCTCTCGAAGACGACGGCCGCCCGGCGCCGCGCGCCGCTGCGTTACACGCTGGCCGGGCGCGGCGCGTTCGCGCGCGCCGCCCGCCGAGGAGGACGTATACCTGGTTGATCCTGCCAGTAGTCATATGCTTGTCTCAAAGATTAAGCCATGCATGTGCAAGTATGAACTAATTCGAACCGTGAAACCGCGAATGGCTCATTAAATCAGTTATAGTTTGTTTGATGGTACGTGCTACCGGATAACCGTAGTAATTCTAGAGCTAATACGCAACAAACCCCGACTCCCGGAGGGGCGATTATTAGATAGTATTGACGCGGCCCGCCCACCGATCCGATGATTCATGATAACTGACGGATCGCACGCCCTCGTGCCGGCGACGCATCATTCAAATTTCTGCCCTATCAACTCGATGGTAGGATAGGGGCCTACCATGGTGGTGACGGGTGACGGAGAATTAGGTTCGATTCCGAGAGGGAGCCCGAGAAACGGCTACCACATCCAAGGAAGGCAGCAGCGCAAAAATTACCCAATCCCGACACGGGAGGTAGTGACAATAAATAACAATACCGGGCGCTTTAGTGTCCGGTAATTGAATGAGTACAATCTAAACCTTTAACGAGGATCCATTGAGGGCAAGTCCGTGCCAGCAGCGCGGTAATTCCAGCTCCAATAGCGATATTTAAGTTGTTGCGCTTAAAAGCTCAGAGTTGACTTGGGCGGGCCGGTCCGGTCACCACGGCGAGCACCGACCGCCCGACCTTCGCCGGCGACGCGCCCTGGCCTTAATCGCCGGGTCGTGGCTCCGCAGCTACTTTGAAGAAATTAGAGTGCTCAAAGCAAGCCATCGCCCGATACATTAGCATGGGATAACATCATAGGATTCCGTCCTATTGTGTTGGCCTTCGGATCGGAGTAATGATTAATAGGACAATGGGGCATTCAGATTTATAGTCGAGGTGAAATTTTGGATTTATGAAAGACGAACAACCGCGAAAGCATTTGCCAAGGATGTTTTCATTAATCAAGAACGAAAGTTGGGGCTCAAGACGATCGACACCGCCCTAGTCTCAACCATAAACGATGCCGACTGTGGATCGGCGGATGTTGCTTACAGACTCACCGCACCTTATGAGAAATCAAAGTCTTTGGGTTCCGGGGAGTATGGTCGCAAGGCTGAAACTTAAAGGAATTGACGGAAGGGCACCACCAGCGGAGCCCGCGGCTTAATTTGACTCAACACGGGAAACTTACCAGTCCGTATATAGCAAGGATTGACAGATCGAGAGCTCTTTCTTGATTCTATGGGTGGTGGTGCATGGCCGTTTAGTTGGTGGAGCGATTTGTCCGTTAATTCTGCTAACTAACGAGACCTCACCGCTAACTAGCTATGCGGAGCCATCCTCCGCAGCTAGCTTTAGAGGGACTATGGCCGCTTAGGCCACGGAAGTTTGAGGCAATAACAGGTCCGTGATGCCCTTAGATGTTCTCGGCCGCACGCCGCCACAATCGATGTATCCAACGAGTATATAGCCTGGCCGACAGTGCCCGGTAATCTTGGGAAATTTCATCGTGATGGGGATAGATCATTGCAACCGTTGGTCTTCAACGAGGAATGCCTAGTAAGCGCGAGTCATCAGCGCGCTGACTACGCCCCCGCCTTTGTACACACCGCCCGCCGCCCTACCGATTGAATGGTCCGTGAGTGTTCGATCGCGGCGACGGGCGGTCCGCCGCCCGACGCCGCGAGAAGTCCATTGAACCTTATCATTTAGAGGAAGGAGAAGTCGAATAAGGTTTCCGTAGGTGAACCTGCGGAAGGATCATTGCCGTGACCCTACCGACCGGGCGCACCGCGAACGCGTTACCCGTGCCGCCGGGCGGCATCCACGCCGCCCGCCAGGTCCCGACCTCCCACGGGAGGGGGCCGCAACAGAACCCACGGCGCCGACGGCGCTAAGGAACACCGCGCGCAGAATCGGGAGCGGCCGCCCGCCGGCGCCCCCCGCGCCGGGTTATAGAACCGACACGACTCGCAACGGATATCTCGCTCGCATCGATGAAGAACGAGCGAAATGCGATACCGTGTGAATTGCGTAATCCCGCGAACCATCGAAGTCTTTGAACGCAGTTGCGCCCGAGGCCACCCGCCGAGGGCACGCCGCCGGGCGCCACGCCAAAGACGCCCCACCCGCCCGGGGGCGGAGGACGCGGCGTTCGCCCCCGCGCCGCAGGCGCGGTGGGCCGGCGGGGGCGCGGCGCGCGCGCGCCGCCACAGCGCAAGGTGGGCGATCTCGCACTCGACGCGGTGGCCCGCGCAGTAGCCGGCGCAGCGGCCCCACGGACCCACGGACCGAGCGCACGGCGCCGGACCGCGACCCTGTGTCAGCGGGACCACCCGCTGAGTTTAAGCATATAAATAAGCGGAGGAGAAGAAACCTACGAGGATTCCCTAGTAACGGCGAGCGAACCGAGCAGCCCAGCTTGAGAATCGGGCGCGCCCGCCCGACCAGTAGTCCGGAGAGGCGCCCCGCCGACGGACCGGGCCCAAGTCCCCGGAAAGGGGCGCCTGGAGGGTGAGAGCCCCGTCCGCCCGACCCCGCCGCACCACGAGGCGCCGCCGACGAGTCGGGTTGTTTGGGAATGCAGCCCAAATCGGGCGGTAAACTCCGCCTGCTAAAACACAAGAGAGACCGATAGCGAACAAGTACCGCGAGGGAAAGATGAAAAGGACTTTGAAAAGAGAGTCAAAGAGTGCTTGAAATTGCCGGAGGGAAGCGGATGGGGCCGGCGACGCGCCCGCCAGAGCGCGGAACGGCCCGCCGGTCCGCCGCCGCTCGGGCGTGATCGTTGCCGCCGCGCGCCGCCGCCCAGAGCCCGGGGCCCCAGCGCCCGCAGCAGCCGCCGCACGGCCGGCCGGTACTGCTGCGAGGCGCGCCTGGGCGCAGCGCCGCGACGCCAGCGGGTTTCCACCCGACCCGCCTTGAAACACGGACCAAGGAGTCTCGACATGCGTGCGAGCTGACGGGCCGAGAAACCCGGGAAGCGCAAGG
>JAYGGG010000940.1:0-7500 GCA_036346245.1 Bonia amplexicaulis | reverse complement strand
ATCACGGTGGTTCCACCGTGATTTTGGCCAAAAACAGTGCCCTCTCCGGTACCAATCATCCCCTCAGTCCTGGGGCCAGGTATGGCCCTTGGGTCTAGTAGGGTGGTTCCCGGTTGGCCGGAAACGGTTGTCGGCAGCTAAAACCTCTCCCGCCGTGCGTCGTCTTCGGCCGCCACGGCAGGGTTTTGGCTGGAAACGGCTAACGCGGTGGCGGGCGCCGAGTCGGCGGTTGCCGACGGTCGTTAACGACGCACTTCGGACGGCTCAGGTAGGGTCAAAATCACGGTGGTTCCACCGTGATTTTGGCCAAAAACAGTGCCCTCTCCGGTACCAATCATCCCCTCAGTCCTGGGGCCAGGTATGGCCCTTGGGTCTAGTAGGGTGGTTCCCGGTTGGCCGGAAACGGTTGTCGGCAGCTAAATCTCCCGCCGTGCGTCGCCTTCGGCCGCCACGGCAGGGTTTTGGCTGGAAACGGCTAACGCGGTGGCGGGCGCCGAGTCGGCGGTTGCCGACGGTCGTTAACGACGCACTTCGGACGGCTCAGGTAGGGTCAAAATCACGGTGGTTCCACCGTGATTTTGGCCAAAAACAGTGCCCTCTCCGGTACCAATCATCCCCAGTCCTGGGGCCAGGTATGGCCCTTGGGTCTAGTAGGGGTGGTTCCCGGTTGGCCGGAAACGGTTGTGGCAGCTTAAAACATCCCGCCGTGCGTCGCCTTCGGCCGCCACGGCAGGGTTTTGGCTGGAAACGGCTAACGCGGTGGCGGGCGCCGAGTCGGCGGTTGCCGACGGTCGTTAACGACGCACTTCGGACGGCTCAGGTAGGGCAAAATCACGGTGGTTCCACCGTGATTTTGGCCAAAAACAGTGCCCTCTCCGGTACCAATCATCCCCGGGGTCCTGGGGCCAGGTATGGCCCTTGGGTCTAGTAGGGTGGTTCCCGGTTGGCCGGAAACGGTTGTCGGGCAGCTAAAACCTCCCGCCGTGCGTCGTCTTCGGCCGCCACGGCAGGGTTTTGGCTGGAAACGGCTAACGCGGTGGCGGGCGCCGAGTCGGCGGTTGCCGACGGTCGTTAACGACGCACCCCGGACGGCTCAGGTAGGGCCAAAATCACGGTGGTTCCACCGTGATTTTGGCCAAAAAAACAGTGCCCCTCTCCGGTACCAATCATCCCCCGGGGTCCTGGGGCCAGGGATGGCCCTTGGGTCTAGTAGGGGGTGGTTCCCCGGTTGGCCGGAAACGGTTGTCGGCAGCCAAAATCTCCCGCCGTGCGTCGTCTTCGGCCGCCACGGCAGGGTTTTGGCTGGAAACGGCTAACGCGGTGGCGGGCGCCGAGTCGGCGAAGTTGCCGACGGTCGTTAACGACGCACCCCGGACGGCTCAGGTAGGGCCAAAATCACGGTGGTTCCACCGTGATTTTGGCCAAAAAAACAGTGCCCCTCTCCGGTACCAATCATCCCCTGGGGTCCTGGGGCCAGGGATGGCCCTTGGGTCTAGTAGGGTGGTTCCCGGTTGGCCGGAAACGGTTGTCGGCAGCCAAAATCTCCCGCCGTGCGTCGTCTTCGGCCGCCACGGCAGGGTTTTGGCTGGAAACGGCTAACGCGGTGGCGGGCGCCGAGTCGGCGGTTGCCGACGGTCGTTAACGACGCACTTCGGACGGCTCAGGTAGGGCCAAAATCACGGTGGTTCCACCGTGATTTTGGCCAAAAAAACAGTGCCCCTCTCCGGTACCAATCATCCCCTCAGTCCTGGGGCCAGGGATGGCCCTTGGGTCAGTAGGGGTGGTTCCCGGTTGGCCGGAAACGGTTGTCGCAGCCCTCCCGCCGTGCGTCGTCTTCGGACGCCACGGCAGGGTTTTGGCTGGAAACGGCTAACGCGGTGGCGGGCGCCGAGTCGGCGGTTGCCGACGGTCGTTAACGACGCACCCCGGACGGCCTGGTCAGGTGGACGGCTCAAAAAAATCACGGTGGTTCCACCGTGATTTTGGCCAAAAACAGTGCCCTCTCCGGTACCAATCATCCCCTGGGGTCCTGGGGCCAGGGATGGCCCTTGTCCGCCGGTACCAATCATCCCCTGGGGTCCTGGGGCCAGGGATGGCCCTTGGGTCTAGTAGGGTGGTGCCCGGTTGGCCGGAAACGGTTGTCGGCAGCCAAATCTCTCGCCGTGCGTCCGCTTCGGCCGCCACGGCAGGGTTTTGGCTGAAAACGGCGAGCGCGGTGCCGGAAGCCAACTCGGCGAGTTGCCGACGGTCGGTAACGACGCACTCGGACGGCTCAGGTAGGGCCAAAATCACGGTGAATCCACCGTGATTTTGGCCAAAAAAACAGTGCCCCTCTCCGGTACCAATCATCCCCCGGGGTCCTGGGGCCAGGGATGGCCCTTGGGTATAGTAGGGTGGTGCCCGGTTGGCCGGAAACGGCTGTCGGCAGCCAAAATCTCCCGTCGTGCGTCCGCTTCGGCCACCACGGCACGGTTTTGGCGGGTACCGGAGACAGGCACCGTTTTTTTCCTGCCGTGCGTCCGCGCTGAACCCGATGCTGTTGTCTGTTGCCGATCTTCCGATTTCTCTGCCGCGGCGATGTTTTCGCCTGCCGTGGTGACTCCCGCCAGGGATCTTCGGTCGCCGCCCTCCCAGCAGACCCGCCGTGCTCAGCGCGGCGGGATGCTCGGACGGCTTGACCGTCGTGGCTACGCTAGCGCATGAGTTGTGTTGACCCGTTTCGCCGGCAGGACCCCGCCGATGTGCGGCCGATCGACGGCGCCGCGTCCCATCAATCGCGGCGGCAGTGACACGCCGCGTCGCTGACTAGTGCTTGCGCTCGCTACCCGTACACGGGAAGCGGTGCTCACACACGGTTGCCTCGCCGCTGATGCCCCAAGGCATGCCGCGGTGGTCGATAGCGCCGCGGCGCTGCTCATGGCGCCGGGCACCGACGTGCCCGTGCCGCTAAGGCCACCGCCGCGCTTGGTCCCGGATGCCGCCCACGCCACAGGCTCGCGCCCATCGGCGCCGCGCCCCAACCGGCTCTCTCAAGACGACGGCCGCCCGGCGCCGGCCGCCGCGTCACACGCTGGCCGGCGCGCGGCGTTTCGCGCCGCCCGCCGAGGAGGACGTATACCTGGTTGATCCTGCCAGTAGTCATATGCTTGTCTCAAAGATTAAGCCATGCATGTGCAAGTATGAACTAATTCGAACCGTGAAACCGCGAATGGCTCATTAAATCAGTTATAGTTTGTTTGATGGTACGTGCTACCGGATAACCGTAGTAATTCTAGAGCTAATACGCAACAAACCCCGACTCCCGGAGGGGCGATTATTAGATAGTATGACGCGGCCCGCCCACGATCCGATGATTCATGATAACTGACGGATCGCACGCCCTCGTGCCGGCGACGCATCATTCAAATTTCTGCCCTATCAACTCGATGGTAGGATAGGGCCTACCATGGTGGTGACGGGTGACGGAGAATTAGGTTCGATTCCGAGAGGGAGCCCGAGAAACGGCTACCACATCCAAGGAAGGCAGCAGCGCAAAAATTACCCAATCCCGACACGGGAGGTAGTGACAATAAATAACAATACCGGGCGCTTTAGTGTCCGGTAATTGAATGAGTACAATCTAAACCTTAACGAGGATCCATTGAGGGCAAGTCCGTGCCAGCAGCGCGTAATTCCAGCTCCAATAGCGATATTTAAGTTGTTGCGCTTAAAAGCTCAGAGTTGACTTGGGCGGGCCGGCCGGTCCACCACGGCGAGCACCGACCGCCCGACCTTCGCCGGCGACGCCTCCCTGGCCTTAATCGCCGGGTCGTGGCTCGCGCAGCTACTTTGAAGAAATTAGAGTGCTCAAAGCAAGCCATCGCCCGATACATTAGCATGGGATAACATCATAGGATTCCGTCCTATTGTGTTGGCCTTCGGATCGGAGTAATGATTAATAGGACAATGGGGCATTCAGATTTATAGTCGAGGTGAAATTTTGGATTTATGAAAGACGAACAACCGCGAAAGCATTTGCCAAGGATGTTTTCATTAATCAAGAACGAAAGTTGGGGCTCAAGACGATCGACACCGCCCTAGTCTCAACCATAAACGATGCCGACTGTGGATCGGCGGATGTTGCTTACAGACTCACCGCACCTTATGAGAAATCAAAGTCTTTGGGTTCCGGGGAGTATGGTCGCAAGGCTGAAACTTAAAGGAATTGACGGAAGGGCACCACCAGCGGAGCCCGCGGCTTAATTTGACTCAACACGGGAAACTTACCAGTCCGTATATAGCAAGGATTGACAGATCGAGAGCTCTTTCTTGATTCTATGGGTGGTGGTGCATGGCCGTTTAGTTGGTGGAGCGATTTGTCCGTTAATTCCGCTAACTAACGAGACCTCACCGCTAACTAGCTATGCGGAGCCATCCTCCGCAGCTAGCTTTAGAGGGACTATGGCCGCTTAGGCCACGGAAGTTTGAGGCAATAACAGGTCCGTGATGCCCTTAGATGTTCGGGCCGCACGCGCCACAATCGATGTATCCAACGAGTATATAGCCTGGCCGACAGTGCCCGGTAATCTTGGGAAATTTCATCGTGATGGGGATAGATCATTGCAACCGTTGGTCTTCAACGAGGAATGCCTAGTAAGCGCGAGTCATCACCGCGCTGACTACGCCCCCGCCTTTGTACACACCGCCCGCCGCCCCTACCGATTGAATGGTCCGTGAGTGTTCGATCGCGGCGACGGGCGGTCCGCCGCCCGACGCCGCGAGAAGTCCATTGAACCTTATCATTTAGAGGAAGGAGAAGTCGAATAAGGTTTCCGAGGTGAACCCGCGGAAGGATCATTGCCGTGACCCTACCGACCGGGCGCATCGCGAACGCGTTACCCGTGCCGCCGGGCGGCATCCACGCCGCCCGCCAGGTCCGACCTCCCACGGGAGGGGGCCGCAATGTAACCCACGGCGCCGACGGCGCCAAGGAACACCGCGCGCAGAATCGGGAGCGGCCGCCCGCCGGCGCCCCCGCCGCCGGTTATAGAACCGACACGACTCGCAACGGATATCTCGCTCGCATCGATGAAGAACGAGCGAAATGCGATACCGTGTGAATTGCGTAATCCCGCGAACCATCGAAGTCTTTGAACGCAGTTGCGCCCGAGGCCACCCGCCGAGGGCACGCCGCCGGGCGCCACGCCAAAGACGCCCCACCCGCCCGCCGGGCGGGCGGACGCGGCGCGTTCGCCCCGCGCCGCAGGCGCGGTGGGCCGGGCTCGGGCGGCCGGCGCAGCGCGCCGCCACAGCGCAAGGTGGGCGATCTCGCACTCGACGCGGTGGCCCGCCGCAGAGCCGGCGCAGCAGGCCCCACGGACCCACGGACCGAGCGCACGGCGCCGGACCGCGACCCTGTGTCAGCGGGACCACCCGCTGAGTTTAAGCATATAAATAAGCGGAGGAGAAGAAACCCACGAGGATTCCCTAGTAACGGCGAGCGAACCGAGCAGCCTCAGCTTGAGAATCGGGCGCGCCGCCGCCCGACCAGTCCGGAGAGGCGCCCCGCCGACGGACCGGGCCCAAGTCCCCGGAAAGGGGCGCCTGGAGGGTGAGAGCCCTGTCCGCCCGACCCCGCCGCACCACGAGGCGCCGCCGACGAGTCGGGTTGTTTGGGAATGCAGCCCAAATCGGGCGGTAAACTCCGCCTGCTAAATACAAAGAGAGACCGATAGCGAACAAGTACCGCGAGGGAAAGATGAAAAGGACTTTGAAAAGAGAGTCAAAGAGTGCTTGAAATTGCCGGAGGGAAGCGGATGGGGCCGGCGACGCGCCCGCCAGAGCGCGAACGGCCCGCCGGTCCGCCGCCGCTCGGGCGTGATCGTTGCCGCCGCGCGCGGCGCCGAGCCCGGGGCCCCAGCGCCCGCAGCCGCCGCCGGCACGCCGGCCGGTGCTGCTGCGAGGCGCGCCGGGCGCAGCGCCGCGACGGCCAGCGGGCTCCCCACCCGACCCGTCTTGAAACACGGACCAAGGAGTCTGACATGCGTGCGAGCTGACGGGCCGAGAAACCCGGAAGCGCAAGGAAGCCGACGAGCGGACGCCTCGCTGGCCGCACCGCTGGCCGACCCCGATCTTCCGTGAAGGGTTCGAGCCGAGCACGCCTGCCGGGACCCGAAGATGGTGAACTATGCCCGAAGCGGGCGGCCGAGGAAACTCGTGGAGGCTCAAGCGACACCGACGCAAATCGCTCGTCTGACGGGTATAGGGGCGAAGACTAATCGAACCATCTAGTAGCCGGTTCCTCCGGTTTCCTCGTGATAGCCGGAGCCCACACGAGTTCTATCGGGTAAAGCCAATGATTAGAGGCATCGGGGGCGCAACGCCCTCGACCTATTCTCAAACTTTAAATAGGTAGGACGCGCGGCTGCTCCGGTGAGCCGCGCCACGGAATCGAGCTCCAAGTGGGCCATTTTGGTAAGCGTAATCGGCGATGCGGATGAACCGAAGCCGGGTTACGGTGCCGAACTGCGCGCTAACCCAGAACCCACAAAGGGTGTTGGTCGATTAAGACAGCAGGACGGTGGTCATGGAAGTCGAAATCCGCTAAGGAGTGTGTAACAACTCACCTGCCGAATCAACTAGCCCCGAAAATGGATGGCGCTGAAGCGCGCGACCCACACCCGGCCATCTGGGCGAGCGCCATGCCCCGATGAGTAGGAGGGCGCGGCGGCCGCCGCAAAACCCGGGCGCGAGCCCGGCGGAGCGCCGCCGTGCAGATCTTGGTGGTAGTAGCAAATATTCAAATGAGAACTTTGAAGGTCAAGAGGAGAAAGGTTCCATGAACGGCACTTGCACATGGGTAAGCCGATCCTAAGGGACGGGCAACCTCGCGAGCGCGCGACCGCTGCACTCGAAAGGGAATCGGGTTAAGACTTCCCGAGCCGGACGGGCGGCCGACGGCGACGTTAGGAAGTCCGAGACGCCGGGGGGCCTCGAAGAGTTATCTTTTCTGCTTAACGGCCCGCCAACCCTGGAAACGGCTCAGCCGGAGGTAGGGTCCAGCGGCCGGAAGAGCACCGCACGTCGCGCTGGTGTCCGTGCAGCCGCGCCCGTGAAAACCGGAGGACCGAAAGCCGCCCACGCCCGGCCGCATTTCATAACCGCATCAGTTCCAAGGTGAACAGCCGCCAATGGAACAATGTAGGCAAGGGAAGTCGGCAAACGGATCCGTAACTCGAAAAGGATTGGCTCGAGGGCTGGGCCCGGGGTCCCGCTCAACCCGCCGCCGCCGGCGGATCGCTCGAGCCGCCGCGCGCGCGAGCGGGCCGCGTCGCCGGGGGGACGGATCGAACGCCCCTCGGGGCCTTCCCGCGCCGAACACCGACTCGTAACTGGTACGACAAGGGAATCCGACCGCTTAATTAAAACAAAGCATTGCGATGGTCCTCGCGATGCCGACGCAATGTGATTTCGCCCAAGGCTCAATGTCAAAGTGAAGAAATTCAACCAAGCGCGGTAAAC
>JAYGGG010000286.1:0-32165 GCA_036346245.1 Bonia amplexicaulis | reverse complement strand
CTTTGTTCTCCATGGTCGAAGGCCGGGTTACTACGTGGTCGTTAGGATCTACGACCACGTTATGGTCGACTCCTCCGACTACACCCACTGTAGTCAGTGCGTCGGTTACATAATCATCAAGACCTGTATCAGTGTTAAGAGGATAATGCATCGTGAAAATGTCTTCCATAGGATGTTCGTCTGCTGAGAGATCTTTGCTCCACTCTCACTTCCTCTCCTCAAACACTACGCCATGAGTCACCATGACTCATCATGTCATCGGATCAAATATCCAATAACCTTTCGCCTTTGGATCGTACCCAATGAACACCATTAGCTTGCTTCGATCTGCTAGCTTGGAGAGGTGTGGCGTGGTCGTTTTCTCATGTGCAACACACCCAAAAGTGCGGAGGTGACCCACACCTAGCTTGCGGTTGTAATAGGCTTCATAAGGAGTTTTACTGATGACGCTTTTCGTTGGTGCCCAATTTATGAGATAAACGGCAGTCGAGACTGCTTCCCCCCAAAATTCTCCTAGGACACCCATGCTCTTCAACAGACTCCTCGCCATACCGACCACCATCTGGTTCCTCCTTTCGACCACCCTGTTATGTTGGAGAGAATAAGGCGATGTTAGGTACTGCCTAATTCCCAATAGCTCATAGTAGTCTTTGAACTCATTCGAGGTAAATTCGCCACCACAGTCGGTGCGCAGAGCTTTCAGCCTCAGATTCTTCTCCACCTCGACTGTAGTCTTGATCTTCGTGAACGCCTTAAACGCTTCATCTTTGCTTTGGAGTAATGCTAGCCACATGTACCTTGTACAGTCATCTACCAACAGCAGGAAATAACGATTTCCTCCATGTGTGGTTGGAGTGATTGGCCCACAATTGTCACTGTGCTATAACTCGTGAGGAACGACTGCTCGGTATAGAGACGTGGTCAGAAATGGGTTCCGATGTTGCTTGCCTATCAGACAACCATCACAGATGCAATCCACGTGCTCGATCATGGGCATGCCTTTCACCATCTTCTTGTGAGCCAGATCCTTTAGAGCATGAAAGTTAACATGCTCGTACCTAGCGTGCCATCTCTATGCTTCTTCTGTGCTTCTTGCTAGAAGACACTCTGGGAGTGCCAGATTGATGTTCAACACATACATTCGGTTTCTTGATCTGCTCACCTTGGCCAACAACCCGTGAGTTCGCTTGTCGCACCGGATTTTTCAATCCGAAATCTCCTGTGATTTAATGCACTATTCCCTGGATCAGTAGATAGCGCTCACAGTTACAGAAAATGAATATCAAATACATACCATGCGGAAGCATAAATAAAATAGTAACTTACTCATGGGCCGATTAGGCCGAAATCATTAAATTGCAGCAGAAGAAGAACGGCACACACAGTGGGACCTTCAGACATGCCCACAGCACCAACTGGAGGTTCGCGACCTAGCCCTTGATATCTTCATCTTATTTGCCATCAAGACCCAAAAGTATTGTCGATGTGTAGCGATCCGATTCCCGCTCGATTTGTTATGAGAGCGAGTGTGAGCACACTAACCACCGTGTTCATGAGCCAATACACAGAATGCAAATATATAGTATGCATGGCTTATCAAGGGGAAGGCTCGGGTTATTTTATTTGCCAGAAATCGCTTTTGGTAGCATTGTTATTATTAAACCATAGTGTTACTACTACTACCTAAAACTTCCCACGGCGATTGCCAAATTGACTCACTCCCCCAAATGCCATAATGGACTTAATTCTCCAAAGACACAATTTTCTTACTAGATGTCGTCTAAGACTCCAATCAATGAGTGGCATCAATTAGCTAATCCACCGCTCAACCCTTTATATATATATACATTCATTTTGAATCCTCCAATGTCTTCACGTATTCAATTCATACTAGTCCAATCTTGTAATCAATATTCACCAACTCCCTACTCAATTCCAATGATTCCCTAATAGGATTACTTTTTAATCCAATCGACATCATTCATATCGTAACTTTCTAACAAATCAATCCTTTCTGCTAATGATCCAAAACCATAAATTGCTCTTTTCACAATCACCCTTATTTTCATTATTTATCTCTAACTAATTCATCAATACCTCTGCACCAAGAATATCATTAATCTAGTTTATGCTTCAATTATCATATCCCTAAATTTCCTCAAATTCAAATCATCTATCTAGATCAATTCCTGTTAATCCCATCAAATCCAACAATTGCCTTTACACTCTTCTAATTCTCTAAAATCACTGATCCAGATTATACTCCGGTAATTATTGTTCCTCCGATGTACCCAAAATTCAATTCATCCTTCCAAGATTTTAATCAAATCCTATCAATCACATTATTACTAACATCTCTCAAGAATTTCTATTAGTGTCGTAATCCAACAATTTCTTTTGCACATTCTAATCTTCCAAAAATCATTTAAATCCTCTTTCTAACCCATCCATTCATATAGACTCCACCGATTTATTTCTCCTAAACCCCTCTCTAATATTCTCTTTTTATAATCGACATGAATCCACCAATCATCGCTATGTATTTACCACAACAAAGGATCCTCTTTTCCTACGACTCTATTTATTCTTCCCGCATTTTACTTTGTAAAAGTAGAAGCTTTATCATCGCTTAGCTTTTGAAATATAATACATAGAAAACCTCCGAGACTTAGCAGCTTGAATGAAACGTAATATATATGAGAATGCAATAACAGAGCGATTGATTCCATCCACCGCTACATGGCATCTCGCACCATATGCTTAATCCTTCAGCGTTATAGCCGCTTAACTTACCACTGGGACGACACCCAGGACAACTCAAACCAGGGCCTTGCACTGCCCTTCACTTTTCCATTCCCACCCACAAATCATTTTGAAACAGAACTATATCCGGTTAAGTTTCCCATGTCCGCCCTTGACCGTGGGCACGGCTATTCGAATAGTTTTGACTCTGCAGAGTTTGTACACTTTCACCACAAGAGACAATCAACTCGTTGCCCCACATGATTCCTTAGTCATGCAGCTTGAGCGCACCATCACAAAGGATCGCTCGTAGTATCTAGTTCCTTTGTCATCTCACCCTATGGGAAATCGCCCACTTGCGGTGGGTCCCATACGTTGCACGGATGTTCACCACGGCTACTAGCATTATGCGGCTCCACTCCCCCAATGCTAGTACGACCGGTGAACGCCACCTCCACTCTGTCCCTTTAGGCCTCCTTTGCCCTTGCATAACCACTTCTATCCACTACCGGTGAGATGAGTCGGGGAGTTTCGATACCGCTACTTAGCCAAGTTGTAATTTACAGACATGTGGTCGCACTGCTTTACGTGGAGATCATGACAAGATTCAGTCCTTAGTATTACCCGGCGGTTCTACCACACCTGAATTTGTGCTCCCACCGCACCACATACCAAATTTCCCAAATCATCCGCCCGATATTCAAGCAAGTTGAGGTTTTTGGGAGCATAAAATAATAGTTCTAAACATTTCTCCAATATTCCCACCATGACCGCCCAACCAAATTTTCTCATGATTAAAAGTGATGCTTGGGCGTTCCACGCCCATGAATATCTATGCAACACTAAGCATGGCGAATAAATTACGGACTTATTTTCAAAAGGTTATTATCATAATTTTGCTAGGGCGACAAGGATCATATATTCAATATTCAACAAGGGGGTGTAATATTAATCAAGGCAAACAATGGGCATATAACTAGAATCTTGAATTAAGCGTATTTGTACATAAAATAACAGCATGCAATTTGATAATTTAAACAAAAGTAATTTGCATAAAATGTAGGTTCAACATGATCAAAGCATTGACTACCCTCGGCGCGGTTTACATGGTCTTGAGCTCACACAATGCTTTCTTGTTTGTTGATTCGAGTTTTGGCCTTGTTCTTCACTTTGCTCTTGATCACACTTGATCCCTTGATTCTTCAGACTCCAATTTCTAATTACGCTAAACGATCGAACACGAATAAAAGCAAATAACTCAAAGATCCACATATATCCAAATGAAATCAATTTAGTTTTGTTATTTGGATTTATGTTTATTATTAGTAGACCTAACATTAGGATTTATTTAATGGTCTCATTATTATTTTATCTACACCTTAGTTATTATTAGGCTTAACGTTATTTTTTAATTCTAAATTATTCCTCGTGATTTATTGACAAGTGTTAAATGTTATATGCATATATTCTATGTTACAATTAAAGGTACCTACACTAAATTTGGACATTTAACCAAAAGTCATTTTTCTTAATCAATGCTTTTAACTAATTTTGATTTAAAACACACACTAAGGGCACATTAATCTTTTATGACAACTAATTCCATTTTAATTACCCCATAATCTATTTTGCATCCAATTTAAATTGTATTAGCTACTCTAAATTATTTTCTAAATTTAGATGAGCTTCAAACATTATAATTTTGGTTCCATTGGACAGATCTTGAATTTAGACGAATTTAGAAATTTGTTTCATTCAATTTGGACTTAAAATGAGTAAGTTATGCCCAATTGAATGCTTTCGGTTCGCTTAATTCTCAAAAATATTAAACCCGACACGTGGGACCCGGCGATTCAATAAACGACAACGTGGTCGAGCCACCGCGTGGTCGTGGCTTCACCACATTGTTTGCGATCGACCACCGACCACGCCAGGGTGGTCGATTCCGATCATGAGTGGTCGTAAGGGCATAGAGTGGTCGAAAATATTTCACCACGATGTGAAGGAGTGAACGTGGTCTGAAAGTGCTTCGACCATGTTATGTGTGGTCGCAAGACCGCAGAGCGGTCGTAACGCAGCGGAGGTGGTCGAATGACTTTGAGTGGTCGAAGCGCTCGACCACGCCGTGAAGCGTGATCATTGCCTGCGTCAGAACCACGCCAGAATGGTCGGAGGGGCTTCGACCATGGTGAATAGTGATCGGTAGTATCACCATGTGGTCGGGGAGCTATGACTACGAAAATTAGACGTGATCGAACAACCACGTGGTCGGCTTCGACCACGCCAGGCCACGCCTACCGGCGACCACGCTATGGAAAACCGATTCGACCATGCTACGGTGGTCGGATTCGACCACGCCAGCGCAGTCACCGTCGACCACGCCAGGAAGGTCGGCCCGACCACGTGATACGCGGGTCGGTCCCCGACCACGCGTGGCGGCCGGCCGACCACATTGTAGGTGGCGGGCCTTCGACCACCGCCACCGTGGAGGTCTCGATCACGGCAGGCTACGACCGGCCGGCGATCGTCGGAAAACTCGCCGACGCTCCGGTGGTTGACGGCGGAGCTTCGGCACGGCGGCGACCGATGGAAATGAACGAAGGAGAGACGGGAAGGCGCTGAGCACGCGGAGTTACCGTGGACGGCCGGAGAACGGTCGACGGCACGAGCGAGGCGGCGAGTCGCTCGGGTTTCCGGTGCAGCGGCACTCCGGCGGCGAGGGAAGTCGGCCGAGGTGACGCCGAGGTGCGCACGGGTGCGAGGAAGTCGAGGGAGTTGATGGCGATGCGCGCTGGTGATCGAGGCGGCGATCTCTCGCCGGAGTTGGAGACGGCGGCGGAGACGAGGTCGCACGCGCCGGGCGATGTGCAAGGGTCGGGAGCTCCGGGAGGCCGAAATGAGTCAGTGAGGCTCGAGGTGGTGTAGGAGCGGGAATTGAGCTCGGTGGACGGGGTCGGGCGAGGGTGTCACGAGTTGGGGAAGAAGCACACCGGTGATTTTTGGGCTTCTAAGGCTCAATTACCCGGCCGAGAGGAAGAGGAGAGCGTGGGAGAGCAATGGGAGGCCGAACGGCTTTTATAGGCGGCGGAAGAGGGTCGGCAACGGAGGGTGGCCGTGTGGTCATTTCGGTGGCAATGTCAGCATGGAGCAGGCAGGGGCCTTGGGACTCGGCTGAAAGGCGCGACCGCCGGGCAGCTTCACAAGACGCGAGGGAGCGCCAGGCAGCGAGCAATGGTGGAGTGGGCGATGCTTGCCACGGGAGGAGAATCACCGCACGAGGCGAGAAAGAGAGAGAGATGGCGCGAGCTCGTGGCTACCTAAAGGCGGAGAGGGAGGCGATGCACGCCGGGAAGTGATGGCCGATGCGACGAGGCACAGGCATGACGCGCGGAGGCAACGATCGAGCGGGATTTGCGGTGGCATGTAGCAGCATGCGCTGTGGTAGGATCGGGGATTCGAGTGTGACAATCACTGCATGCCCGCCTTGAGGACCGAGCGAGACAGAGACCAACGAGAGAGAAGAAAGGGGTGACGCGAGCCATGCCACAAGGAGCAAGAAGGAGGAGAAAGGAGGAAGAGGAAAGAAAGAGAAATGTTGAGGCGTGAGAGGGCCCAACGGCTAGAGAGATCGGGAGGGGAAAAGAAAAAGGAGATAGGGAGAAAAGAGGAAAAAGGTGGGCCCCACTTGTAGGAGAGGGAAGAATGGAAAAAGAATGAGAAGCTTTGGAAATTTTGGAATTTGAATTTGAATTTCTATTTCATATTTAGGATTATTGATTTTATTTAACCTTTGTTACAAATTGCATTTTAAATTCTTTAATGTCCAAATTCTAGTTTATATATATATACATATGCTATTATTTTAATGAGATTTTATATTTTAACTCGTTTTTCTCCTCCTCATGCCGGATCATCTTTTCGATTCGCATTTAAAATTTTAGTTTTCTATTATTTGCATATTTTCTTTTATAGCATTACTAATGTTTGTTTTGTTTTTCATAAGTTTTCTTTAATTATCAGAACCTCAACCAAAGTTTTAAGAAACACTATAAAAATCCAAATTCAAATAGAATACACGGCAAAAATAATTCAAAAGTTTAATATTTTCAAATTTAAAATTTTGGGATGTTACAAACCTACCCCCCTTAAAATGAATCTCAATTCGAGATTCCTAGAGAATAGAAAGAAAGGAGGTGAGGTTAGGTGTTGCTTGACGATAGTTCGTTAGCTTCACAAAGAGGTGAAAGTCTGCATAACAAGGGTTAGCACTTGAAGAAGTCAAAAGGGAAGAGAGAAACCTTGTCCTCTTGGGTAGGTCGTAGACTTTCAAATACTTGTTCTTCGACATTGTTGTCTTCACTTCGTCGTCGAATGAAGTAGTCGCATTGTTTGGTGGACATACGGTTGTAGAGTTTTACACTGATAGGTGGGTAGCAATGGTCTGTGTCTTAGGGGGTAGAGGGCCTTAGGAATACAGAGGTGACGATGGGTATTTCTATAGGGAGGTCTTTCACTTTGCCGGGTCTTGCCTCACTCTAGGGTCTTGACAAGTCGGTGATTTTAGCTAAGGGTACGCCTCGTAATCCTTCCTACAGAAGATTTTTGGCTTTGCGGATCTCTGTGTTCTGGTTTGATTTGGCCAAACACAAACTGTTGCATCTCCAGGGTAGGCATACATCATATCGATACTCCCAAAAGTGATTACACGCCATAGTAGCCTTACAACATCCGGTCTACTCTTGCTACCCCTTAAAATAAATGACATCTAACATTAGTTGCCCTTTCTAACCTCTGCATAACGAGTCCTATGGCGACTTGAAGACTCATTCGTTGTATCTCACCGCCTTGGTTAGCAACGGACTCATGAAGCAATCCTTGGGCGTGGTCCCGCCCTTCGCAGAAAAACAGTGATCTTGCTGGTCGGACATTCTCCTCAAGGGTGGTCTTCTTCAGCTTGGGGCAAATAGTCGTACATTGACTTTTCTCATGTCCCCTTTCTCCACAACGCCTACAAGCTATTAGAGTTGTGAGGCAGTCATCCGGATAATGATATTTCTTGCAAGATAAAATGAGGGAACCGGGCAATTGTAGTAGTAATGTCCGGTTTGTCCACAGTGAAACAAGTTCCTTGTCCAAGTTGTCGAGTGGAGGGCGTGTTGTGCGACATGTCCGCTTTGCCACACTCACCACATATATTATTCAAGTAGCCTCGGTCGGTGACAAAGCTTTTGCACCGGTTCTCCTTCGTCGAGTTGAGGTCGATGGTGACGGATCCATTATTCGCTTGTTTTTCCCTTGATGGGACAATTCTTCACATAATGTCCTTGGTCGCCATATCTGAAACACTTGCCTTTCTTCTTCTGAGTGCCTTTGCTTAGTACAGGGATGCTATTATTTTCATGATGGTACCTCTCTTGGTCCTTCTCAGAGTGAAGTCATGCGATGGTTGGTACACATGGTTGGGGCTATTGCAGCATCGATTATTATTCTTCCTTCTTTCTTCTGACTGTGGTAGTGGTCTTGCTTCCATCCATTGGGCCTAGTAGGGTTTTTCAGAAAAGGTGAGGGGAAACAAAGATGAGATGAGTGTCACATCGAGAGATAAGATACTCTAAAACCCATTAAAATTTTTAAGAGAGTATACCCCGTGTCGAGGTGATACGGAACCACACAAATTTTGAAAGCAAGCTTTTCCTGTGATCACAAATAGGACGCCCGAGGGCAAGAAGGCAGTGCACAGGGCCAAAGTGAAATCTTGCAACAATACAACGCCTATTCGGGAAGCACACATAAGGGGCACAGGTTCATCTGCATAGTTTGTTTGAAACCGAACCACTTTATCTTCATGACGATCTTCAACGCTCCTAACCTTAAATTTTTGGAGTAAGGGTACGAGAAGACGATCAAAATTTTTCTTCCCAATTCAATAGAAAGAAGAGGAAAGTATTTGGAGGTGGTTGGCTTGATATCATTTCTTATTCCAAGATTATCATTATTAATATTATCATTTTAATGAAACTTTGTGGTAAAATGAAGATTTTTCTTTAACTAGGGGTGATAAAACCAAACAGGGGAATAGGTTTTACCAACATAACTCTTTCAAGGTAACACCCCAAGGTTAACCCTTAGGATCTATTTTTGAGAAACAAGGTCCTTGTTGGGGAAAGCTTTCAAGAAATAACTTTGTTTTGAACTATTTGAGAAACCAAGGTAAAATTTTGAATAAGTTCTTGGTAAGTAGTTTAACTTATGAAAATTTCCTAAGATCCGTGTTTGTCAAAGTGAGTTTGAAAATGAATTTCGTAAACAATTTGATAATCGGTCCTCCAAGGGTATTTTTTTAATAAAGTTTTAAATTCAAGCATAATGACTATTAGCCCAAAATAGGTTTTCAAGGAGAGTTCACAAGAGAAGTAATCGGATTTTCATCCTTTTGAGTTCGTGGTAAGAGAGCACGAGAAGTAGAAATGGCTAAGGCAAGATATAGATGAGAGGATATCTTCTAGGAGAGATAAGAATGAGCAGATAACTTGTATTTTCGGAGATAGTGTTTTAAAGAAATATTTCTAGTCATGGAACTAACGGTCAGCTAACTAGGTCACGACCGCAATGATATGCTCGATACCATCCTCGCCGGACCGGATTTTTCAATCCGAAATCTCCGTGATTTAATGCACTATTCCCGGATCAAGAGATAGCGCCACACGCTACGTAAAATGAATATCAAATACATACCATGCGGAAGCATAAATAAAATAGTAAACTTACTCATGGGCCGATTAGGCCGAAATCATTAAATTGCAAAGCAATGAAGAACGAAGCACACACTGTGGGACCTTCAGACATGCCCACAGTACCAACCGGAGGTTCGCGACCCAGCCCTTGATATCTTCATCTTATTTGCCATCAAGACCCAAAAGTATTGCTGATGTGTAGCGATCCGATTCCTGCTTCTGGATTTGTTATGAGAGCGAGTGTGAGCACACTAACCACCGTGCTCCGCGAGCCAATACACAGAATGCAAATATATAGTATGCATGGCTTATCAAGGGGAAGGCTCGGGTTATTTTATTTGCCAGAAATCGCTTTTGGTAGCATTGTTATTATTAAACCATAGTGTTACTACTACTACCTAAAACTTCCCACTGCGATTGCCAAATTGACTCACTCCCCAAATGCCATAATGGACTTAATTCTCCAAAGACACAATTTTCTTACTAGATGTCGCCTAAGACTCCAATCAATGAGTGGCATCAATTAGCTAATCCACCGCTCAACCCCTTTATATATATATACATTCATTTTGAATCCTCCAATGTCTTCACGTATTCCGAATTCATACTAGTCCAATCTTGTAATCAATATTCACCAACTCCCTACTCAATTCCAATGATTCCCTAATAGGATTACTTTTAATCCACCGACATCATTCATATCGAACTTTCTAACAAATCAATCCTTTCGCTAATGATCCAAAACCATAAATTGCTCTTTTCACAATCACCCTTATTTTCATTATTTATCTCTAACTAATTCATCAATACCTCGCACCAAGAATATCATTAATCTAGTTTATGCTTCAATTATCATATCCCTAAATTTCCTCAAATTCAAATCATCTATCTAGATCAATTCTCGTTAATCCCATCAAATCCAACAATTGCCTTTACACTCTTCTAATTCTCTAAAATCATCGATCCGATTATACTCCTAATTATTGTTCCTCCGATGTACCCAAAATTCAATTCATCCTTCCAAGATTTTAATCAAATCCTATCAATCACATTATTACTAACATCTCTCAAGAATTTCTATTAGTGTCGTAATCCAACAATTTCTTTTGCACATTCTAATCTTCCAAAATCATTTAAATCCTCTTTCTAACCCATCCATTCATATAGACTCCACCGATTTATTTCTCCTAAACCCTCTCTAATATTCTCTTTTATAATCGACATGAATCCACCAATCATCGCTATGTATTTACCACAACAAAGGATCCTCTTTTCCTACGACTCTATTTATTCTTCCCGCATTTTACTTTGTAAAAGTAGAAGCTTTATCATCGCTTAGCTTTTGAAATATAATACATAGAAAACCTCCGAGACTTAGCGCTTTGAATGAAACGTAATATATATGAGAATGCAATAATGAGAGCGATTCTGATTCCATCCACCGCTACATGGCATCTCGCACCATATGCTTAATCCTTCAAAGTTATAGCCGCTTAACTTACCACCGGGACGACACCCAGACAACTCAAACCAGGCCTTGCACCGCCTTCACTTTTCCATTCCCACCCACAAATCATTTTGAAATGTAACTATATCCGGTTAAGTTTCCCATGTCCGCCTTGACCGTGGGCACGGCTATTCGAATAGTTTTGACTCGCAGAGTTTGTACACTTTCACCACAAGAGACAATCAACTCGTTGCCCCACATGATTCCTTAGTCATGCGCTTGAGCGCACCATCACAAGGATCGCTCGTAGTATCTAGTTCCTTTGTCATCTCACCCTATGGGAAATCGCCCACTTGCGGTGGGTCCCATACGTTGCACGGATGTTCACCACGGCTACTAGCATTATGCGGCTCCACTCCCCAATGCTAGTACGACCGTGAACGCCACCTCCACTCTGTCCCTTTAGGCCTCCTTTGCCCTTGCATAACCACTTCTATCCACTACCGGTGAGATGAGTCGGGGAGTTTCGATACCGCTACTTAGCCAAGTTGTAATTTACAGACATGTGGCTGCACTGCTTTACGTGGAGATCATGACAAGATTCACCCTTAGTATTACCCGGGCGGTTCTACCACACCTGAATTTGTGCTCCCACCGCACCACATACCAAATTTCCCCAAATCATCCGCCCGTATATTCAAGCAAGTTGAGGTTTTTGGGAGCATAAAATAATAGTTCTAAACATTTCTCCACCATTCCCACCATGACCGCCCAACCAAATTTTCTCATGATTAAAGTGATGCTTGGCGTTTCCACGCCCATGAATATCTATGCAACACTAAGCATGGCGTAATAAATTACGGACTTATTTTCAAAAGGTTATTATCATAATTTTGCTAGGGCGACAAGGATCATATATTCAATATTCAACAAGGGGGTGTAATATTAATCAAGGCAAACAATGGGCATATAACTAGAATCTTGAATTAAGCGTGTATTTGTACATAAAATAACAGCATGCAATTTGATAATTTAAACAAAAGTAATTTGCATAAAATGTAGGTTCAACATGATCAAAGCATTGACTCGCCTGCGCGGTTTATCATGGTCTTGAGCTCACACAATGCTTTCTTGTTTGTTGATTCGAGTTTTGGCCTTGTTCTTCACTTTGCTCTTGATCACACTTGATCCCTTGATTCTTCAGACTCAATTTCTAATTACGCTAAACGATCGAACACGAATAAAAGCAAATAACTCAAAGATCCACATATATCCAAATGAAATCAATTTAGTTTTGTTATTTGGATTTATGTTTATTATTAGTAGACCTAACATTAGGATTTATTTAATGGTCTCATTATTATTTTATCTACACCTTAGTTATTATTAGGCTTAACGTTATTTTTTAATTCTAAATTATTCCTCGTGATTTATTGACAAAGGTGTTAAATGTTATATGCATATATTCTATGTTACAATTAAAGGTACCTACACTAAATTTGGACATTTAACCAAAAGTCATTTTTCTTAATCAATGCTTTTAACTAATTTTGATTTAAAACACACACTAAGGGCACATTAATCTTTTATGACAACTAATTCCATTTTAATTACCCCATAATCTATTTTGCATCCAATTTAAATTGTATTAGCTACTCTAAATTATTTTCTAAATTTAGATGAGCTTCAAACATTATAATTTTGGTTCCATTGGACAGATCTTGAATTTAGACGAATTTAGAAATTTGTTTCATTCAATTTGGACTTAAAATGAGTGTTATGCCCAATTGAATGCTTTCGCCCGCTTAATTCTCAAAATATTAAATCCCGACACGTGGGACCCGGCGATTCAATAAACGACAACGTGGTCGAGCCACCGCGTGGTCGTGGCTTCACCATTGTTTGCGATCGACCACCGACCACGCCAGGGTGGTCGATTCCGATCATGAGTGGTCGAAGGGCATAGAGTGGTCGAAAATATTTCACCACGATGTGAAGGAGTGAACGTGGTCTCAAAGTGCTTCGACCATGTTATGTGTGGTCGCAAGACCGCAGAGCGGTCGTAACGCAGCGGAGGTGGTCGAATGACTTTGAGTGGTCGAAGCGCTCGACCACGCCGTGAAGCTGATCATTGCCTGGCGTCAGAACCACGCCAGAATGGTCGGAGGGGCTTCGACCATGGTGAATAGTGATCGGTAGTATCACCATGTGGTCGGGGAGCTATGACTACGAAAATTAGACGTGATCGTAACAACCACGTGGTCGGCCGACCACGCCAGGCCACGGCCGGCCGGCGACCACGCTATGGAAAACCGATTCGACCATGCTACGGTGGTCGGATTCGACCACGCCAGCGCAGTCACCGTCGACCACGCTGTGGAAGGTCGGCCCGACCACGGATACGCGGTCGGTCCCCGACCACGCCGTGGCGGCCGGCCGACCACATTGTAGGTGGCGGTCTTCACCACCGCCACCGTGGAGGTCTCGATCACGGCAAGGCTACGACCGGCCGGCGATCGGTCGGGAAAACTCGCCGACGCCCTGGTTGACGGCGAGTTTCGGTGGCGGCGACCGATGGAAATGAACGAAGGAGAGACGGGAAGGCGCCTGAGCACGCGGAGTTACCGTGGACGGCCGGAGAACGGCCGACGACATGAGCGAGGCGGCGGAGTCGCTCGGGTTTCCGGCAGCACCGCACGGCGGGCGAGGGAAGTCGGCCGAGGTGACGCTGAGGTGCGCACGGGTGCGAAAGTCGAGGAGTTGATGGCGGCGCGCTGGTGATCGAGGCGGCGGCGATCTCGCCGGAGTTGGAGACGGCATGAGACGAGGTCGCACGCCGCCGGCGATGTGCAAGTGGTCGGAGCTCCGGGAGGCCGGAAATGAGTCAGTGAGGCTCGAGGTGGTGTAGGAGCGGGAATTGAGCTCGGTGGACGGGCCATGGCGAGGGTGTCACGAGTTGGGGAAGAAGCACACCGGGTGATTTTGGGCTTCTAAGGCTCACCACCGGCCGGAGAGGAAGAGGAGAGCTGGGAGAGCAATGGGAGGCCGAACGGCTTTTATAGGCGGCGGAAGAGGGTCGGCAACGGAGGGTGGCCGTGTGGTCATTTCGGTGGCAATGTCAGCGCGGAGCAGCGGCAGGGCCTTGGGACTCGGCGAGGCGCGACCGCCGGGCAGCTTCACAAGACGCGAGGGAGCGCGCCAGGCAGCGGCAGCGGTGGAGTGGGCGATGCTTGCCACGGGAGGAGAATCACCGCACGAGGCGAGAAAGAGAGAGAGATGGCGCGAGCTCGTGGCTACCTAAAGGCGGAGAGGGAGGCAGATGCACGCTCGGGGAAGTGATGGCCGATGCGACGGAGGCACAGGGCATGACGCGCGCGGAGGCAACGATCGAGCGGGATTTGCGGTGGCAGACAGAGCAGCGGCGCTGTGGTAGGATTCGGGGGGATTCGAGTGTGACAATACTGTGCATGCCTGCCTTGAGGACCGAGCGAGACAGAGACCAACGAGAGAGAAGAAAGGGGTGATGGCGAGCCGCGCGCCACAAGGAGCAAAGAATGAGGAGAAAGGAGGAAGAGGAAAAGAAAGAGAAATGTCGAGGTGAGAGGGCCCAACGGCTAGAGAGATCGGGAGGGAAAAGAAAAGGAGATAGGGAGAAAAGAGGAAAAGGTGGGCCCCACTTGTAGGAGAGGGAAGAATGGAAAAAGAATGAGAAGCTTTGGAAATTTTGGAATTTGAATTTGAATTTCTATTTCATATTTAGGATTATTGATTTTATTTAACCTTTGTTACAAATTGCATTTTTAAATTCTTTAATGTCCAAATTCTAGTTTATATATATATACATATGCTATTATTTTCAGAATGAGATTTTATATTTTAACTCAGGTTTCTCCCTCCTCATGCTGGATCATCTTTTCGATTCGCATTTAAAATTTTAGTTTTCTATTATTTGCATATTTTCTTTTATAGCATTACTAATGTTTGTTTTGTTTTTCATAAGTTTTCTTTAATTATCGAACCTCAACCAAAGTTTTAAGAAACACTATAAAATCCAAATTCAAATAGAATACACGGCAAAAATAATTCAAAAGTTTAATATTTTCAAATTTAAAATTTTGGGATGTTACACCGTCAATCTCAACAAACTTCTATGCATCCAATCATGTGGTTGCTTACGCCGGTATGTAGATACCAAGCCTTGTTTTGGGTGCCGCTAAGCTTCGGCGTCACCTTTCCTTCATGAAGGAATATCTCTTCTTCAGGTGTTAGGACTGTATGGATGAATTCACACACTTCAATCATTAGCAGCCGAGGGTCATCGTCGTTTTGCTTTGCTACGAGATTTGCCCTTACTCTTCGGCTTGGCTTTGGACACTCTTTTACAAAGTACACATACTCATTGCAGTTGAAACATTTGACTTTGGTCGTGTCAAAGTTTGGTAGCAATCGTTCATCGCCAACACGTTTGCCATCTCCTCGGCCATTGCCTTGGTCACGGCCGCACCCCCGACCTCTTCCGTTATGACATTAGCTTTGAGCGCTGCTTGAGCCCTCGCTCTTCTTGGCCTTCAAACTCCTCTCTTCCCACTTGCTTTGGGAAAAAGTAGCTTCTCTCCGCTGTCCTTCGAGTGTTGTCAACCATTGAGTTCTTCCTTGAAAGTAACATCGTTGCAACATCACTGAACTGTTCGATCATTTCGATAATATGAAGGAATTGATATGGAACCGAGCTGAACAGTTTTTCGACAACATCACTATCTTCCAGCTTCACACCGAGTGAGCGGATCTCACCCACCAAAGTGGTGAGTTTCATGGAGTACTCGGTGATCATCTCCGAGTCTTCCATTTGCAACTTGCACAGTTGTCGTTTGAGCACTTGAGCACGTGCCATCTTGATGCTATCTTCGCCTACTCGTATCTCCCTGAGTGTGATCTAGGCTTCTTTCGCCGTCTCCTTCTTGGCGATCGACATCATCACGTCGTCTGGCACCGCTTGTGAGATGGCCACCATCATGCCTTGATACTTGTCGCCATCATCGTCTCCATTTTTGACTGTCGACCATACCCCTAGTGAGCGCAAGATTAACTTCATCTTGACGGCCTATATGCCGTAATTCGTTCACTCAACATCGGGTATTGAATCGAGGTTGTGGCACTTCTTGTCGTCGGCTTGATGAGCACGCCTATCTTCGATGGATCGAGCTTGTTGTCTGTGATCTTGACGAGCGCTCCCGACTTCGATGAATCACCAGCGTTGCCGCCATTGCTTTGTCCCCTTAGGCTCTGATACCAAATGTTGAAAAAAATTGCCTAGGGAGTCTAAACGAGCGATGAACGTCAACTTTCGAGACCACACACGTGAACGCGAGTAAACACAGATTAATTTCTTTTCTTTTGCAATGCGATGCGTCTGCGTCCTTTTCTTCTTTCTTATATAGAAAAGCAACATACAAGACTTCAAAACCAACGTAGCATACAACGCTGAGAGTCCAACATGGAAACATCCTGACTTTCTTTTTACGACCACTCTGAATGTTAAACAGACTCTGACTCCTAAAACCATACAATTACGACTGCTACACTATTCTTACAACTTACGACTGCTATAGTCTTTTACGACTTACGACTGTTACAATGTTTTATGACTTACGACTGCTACAATGTTTACGACTATGATCGCTACAGTGCTCGAACGTGGTCGTAGACTGTCATAGTCATAGATTCGATCAGATCTGAAGATAACTAGATTAACTCTATCAGTGAATTTCTACAGCAATGCTCCCCTCACTCACCCGTTCCCCCTCCTCCATCACAAGAACACCCAATACCAACGCATCTCCAAGATGGTATGCTAATTCGATCATGTTTCTTCCCTTCAATTTCGATTTTGCTTTCTACGTTTGTCCGTCTAATCTGATGTTGTTCTTTTGTGCGTGACTTGCTTTTCTTGTGATTTATGTTTGTTTTTTGGTTGGGAGAGCAGGTGCTGTAGAATGACATTGGCCTGCTCAACCCACCGATGGAGGTCGAGAAGCTCGGGAGTAGGGCCTAGGTGGCGCCAGGCACGGTGGTCTTCATGGGATGGCCAAGCCATGTATTGTTGAAATGCAGATTGCATATGTTTCAAAAAAAAAAAAAGAATTGCATATTGCCGGCGTGTGTGTATTATGCCAGCCTACATTAAGTATCAGAGTTTCATCTGTATTTTGTTCACGCCATGTTCAAAATTGGATGCTTGAAAAGGTTGCCAATGCAGTTTCTGGAAGTTTCTGAATTTTTCGATTTCCGCATATGTGTTTTGAAACAAACTACTTATCTGAATACGGCTGTTTTCGTTGCAGAAATTTTATGCGAAGCTTCCTTAGATAAAACGTGTTGGTTGTAATTCACACTTTCAAGTATGTCACATGTTCATTTTCCTCGATGATATATTTCAACCCAAAATATTCATTGGAACCAAATTTAAATCGCCATTCTCTGATTCCAGTTATAGAAAGGAATCATGAAGTCTTGCTGTATCACTGTTAGAAAATTTTCTCGGCTTGCAAAATTTTTTATGAAATAGACTGCACAAGCATATTTGGACTAATTATACATCTTGTATGCAGAGAAAACATATAACACTATTGTAAATATTATTAGCCTCGAAATGCCTTTTGATCCTGTCATAACGCACATGCATTCAGCTACAATGATGTTCTTTGCTCCCTACATGTCTTATGTACTAACTAGCATGTTTTCTTTTTATTCATGTTGATCAAGAAAGGATGTCAGCTACTAAATGTGTGCTTGACTTGTGTGTACGAGAATTTTAATGTTCATTGTACAACTTAGATACGTTAGATGATATGTATCACTCGTTTTGAAATATCGTTAGATGATATGTATCACTCGTTTTGAAATATCGTTGTAATGCACGAGCACCTTAGTTAATTCTTAACAGAACACATGGGCACGTATGAAATGGCGTCCTCGAGCAGCAGTGCAGCACCAAGGCGCTGGTCCTAGCGTGGTCGTTGCCACGGCCGCCGTGCTCTTAGTCTCCGTGCCACGCCGGCCGAGACGGGGGAGCCGGCGGACTAGGACCGTCCGCGCCCCGCGCTCTCATCAATGGCAGACCTGCTGCTACGCCAAGAACCAGCTCCTGAGCCGGCGAGTGGGGGCGCAGGATTTCCATCATTTTGTAGCGTGGATCACGTCAAAGGAAGTTAAGAACTAACGGGTATGTACGTATTGTTGGAGACTGGATCAGATTATCCAGCGAAGACTGTTTCTGCAGATGGCGAGAGGCCTTGTGCCGTTGTCATTTCACCTGTACTACAGCCACAACCCGCGCGCGCGCGACGCCCGTCCGTCCGTCCGTTTGCCCGTACCCATGGCTCCACCTCCCGCCCTACTTAGCCCCCACCGAGACCCGCCTCCGGCCCCGCCCGCACCACCATTAAGGCCCCGCCACCGCTCCTCCCTCCCCGGCCGCATCGACCTCCTCACCGAGGCGCTCGGGGCCGAGAGCTTCGACCCCGACGACGCCGCCATGGACGACGTCGCCGCGGTCGACGGCCGGGCCCCGCCGTGCAAGAGGCAGCACCTCGGCGACGACGGCGACGTCGACCAAGACGTGACGACGCTGAGGCGGACGAGGAGCGGGAGAGCGTTCCCGCCGCCGATATCGGTGATCGGCAAGGGCGGGCGGCCGTGGCTGAGCCTCCGGGCGCACCGGGAGGCCGGCCGGCTCGTGCTGTGGGAGATGCGCCTGCCGTCGCAGGAGCTGCTGCAGCCGTGCAAGGAGGACGGAGGTTCGCTGCTCATCCACCCGGAGGCCGGCTTCCGGGCGGCGTCGGCGCGGGGCCACGCGCCGGTGCGGCCGCAGCGCAGGACCAGGAAGGGAAGGATAGGGCGCTCTTGAGTAGCTAACCAGATTTGCAGTCGCATGGGCTGGTTAGCTTGCATCTGTTTAGTCATTGTGAGCACCGGAGTTCTTCATTTCCTTCCTGCAACGTTGTTCATAATCTTGCCTTCCGTCAAATCAATCCATGACCGAAAAATTGCAGCAATCTTCTCTCCGATCGATGTGTTTGACCGCTGTGTGTGCATTTTGATCTGATATGAGCTGTTTGCATGAGAATGTTGCAGAGTACAAATCAATTACCTTCAAGTACTCTTAACATATAACAACCACAAAAGAAACCAAACAAAAATTATTCTAGGTTGAAAGGCAATTACCGCACGCACACGAAGAGTGGCATGGACAAAACTAACTAGTGTTTAGTAGTATGTCCCTTCTCTCCCAACATCGTGGAGCCTTGTCCCCTGACAGAGACAGGTATCTCCGCCACATTATTGGAGATCAGATCAGGTATCAAGCTCTTCATATGGATGAGTTCAGGACCACTGCACCTGAAAATTCACTAGCTAGCCATGCCTGAGCGGCTTGATTTCATTTTCGTCTCTCAGCTGCCATTCTGCCCAGGCTTCCTAAAAGTTCTGGATTGTAATCTTTACAAGTAAAAGTTATTCACTTGGCCCTGCACATACACGTACAACTATCTTGATCTAGAATTTTATGTCATAGTTTCAACCGCTCTATCTCCCGCGTAATGAGCCATATATATATACTAGCTGAATGTCCGTGTATTGCTACGAATTTTAAGATTTTATCATACTACATGTTCTAAAACTAACGGGTGGTAAAATTTGTTGAAACGTGCATACAAATATGTTCTAATTTTTTTTAAATCCATAGCAACGTATAGACATTCAGCTAGTAAAACATAAAGAACAAGTGTACCTTTGTGCTATGTGCATACAAATATGTCTGTCATATCATATGCCCATCGTGCTTTGTGTGTGCTGTAGGTGAGGGATAAACCAAGTGTGATTCATTTAAAATCTATTAAGGGGGATACTAAATTCCATGATGTTACATTTAGATATGTTGCTGGCATCCCTCCAATAAAAGATGCCATGAATCTTCGTATCAGACAGGGAGAAACTATTGCTATTGTCGGACCATCTGGTGGAGGCAAAACTAATGTTGCCAAATTACTCCTCCGTCTTTTATCATCCACAAAGTGGTATTGAACTGAGCACCAGTAAAACACTGTGCAAATTCTGTAAAAAGTCATTCTACATGTTGTTACCTTTTAGCTTAAGTTCGAGATCCAGCATTCCCACTTGGTTACTTAAACTTCATGATTATCTTCTAACATGGCTATTGCTGTGCTTTCCTTTTAGGATATGTACTTCTGGACAACCATGATACTCAGGACATTCAGTTACAATGCTTGAGAACACATATTGCTTTTGTTTCACAGGATGCGTTAAGTACTTGTGGTGTATCATTTCTTTTTGTGTACTGATGTTTCACTGCATCTCATTCGTGTTGTTTGAAATGACATCTTGGTTATCTTTCCTATGCAACTCTGAATGGAAATTTGATCAGGTAGTACTTCAACAGTCAACACAAAACAATTCAAGTATGTTTATGTTTTGCATGTTGGACTAAGCACATTTTGTATTATCATTGAATTCTTGTATTATTCATTTCTTGTTTATTTCATAGATGTTATTTTCTGGGACAATTGCTGAAAATATTGCTTATGGAGACCCTGTGGGAGATATTAATATGACTAAAGTTGAGAATGCTGCTAAGATTGCCAATGCTGAGGAGTTTTAAGAAGTTACCAGAAGGATATGATTCATATGTAGGACAGAGGTTCTTGTTTGAGTGGTGGGCAGAAATAAAAGTAAAATATTCCCTTGTAATAATGCCTTTTTAACTTGTATCACAAACTAAACAAATGAATATCTGGTAGGTTGTAGCATTTTTCACTGAACCAGTTTTAATGTTTCATGAAGGCCATTTAATTTATACAGTGCATATTTTTTACCCACAGGTTATCTCTTGCTGCGGCTCCCAACTGTTAGCTTTTGACTAAAATTGCATTATAGCATTATTGGATTTTATAAGTTATTCAATTAAAGAAAATAACAAAAATTAAAAAAACACCATTGTATCTTCACTATCAATGCAAAGGTAAAAGTGGAAGAAAGCAAAAGCAAAAAAGCCCAAAAAACAAAAAAAAAGTCAAAATAAAGAAGTTGACACATTCATTCCGGCTCCTGTAAGCCGAAAACCGAAACCACTTAAAACAGGGCCTAAGTCTTAGGGTCTATTCATATTGATTTCTGCCAAAAACCAATATGAACACCCGTCTTTCTGAAACGACTTTCTCACTTCTCTCGCTCCCTATCTCGTTTCAGCAATAAGACGAAAAAAGGGGTCACAGGCACATCACACACCTCACTCCATTCGCTCCCGTCTCGCACACATATCTCTCTCTTACATTCCTCACCGCTCATCCTCTCCTATTAAAAACCATTTCTTTCTGCCATTATTATTTATCTTTAAACAAAAGGCATCAACTGTAGCCAAATATGAACAGACCCTTGCAAACACCTTAACGAGTAATTGTGCAGGTATTCATGACAAATTGACAACAGTACAAGCTAAAATTGTCAACAAAACGCGTTTGGAGCAGTGTACAAAGTGCAAATATGTTCAGATATGCATAATCAACATGAACTCTGAAGTACACAATTCAGCCATACTAAGCTGTTATTGGTTTCATAAAATAACATTGCAGTGTAGTCTTGGTGAAGAAGTGCAGATGACAACGGATTCCGCTAACTGTTGCGAAAACTGGCAAACAGGCTCTACGAATACATGGATGAGAATGTTTCTGAGGCAACAAATAAAAAGGCAATGCAATGCAACTGTAACACCCCGCTCATCCTCTGGGCCAGAATGCTACCACCCATGCAAGTTTCTACCTTCAATTACCAGAAAATCCACACTAAAATATTTAGATAACAGCGAAAAGACACAACATAGTTCTTTGTTTAGCCCATGCTCTAGCAGCCTAGAAGAGACTAGCATAGTCTGACAAAAGGTGGTACAAAAAGTGATGTTGGTTCGTGAAGAACATTCATGTGCTATTCCCGCCCATGCATGTCGTCCTCAACGGTCACCTAAAAACAACAGCAAAGCAAGGGTGAGTCAAAAGACTCAGCAAGCACAAGGCAAAACAGAAAATAACAGGTTTACGAATCAGACTAGCACCATCACAGTTTCATTCCCCACTCAATTCCATCTAATCTCAAATTCTCATCAACCAATCGTGATGCATATGCACATGCACTTCTTTCTTTTCTCTTTAGTCTATACTCAGATAGCGTAGCGAGCACCGCCGATGCCACCTGAGCCCGCCATGTTTCCATGCGGGATCTCAAGCCCGCCTTTTTCATACGGACCACAAGAGTCTCGTCATTTTCATACGGGGACCTCAATCTCCACTCCCGTGAGTGTCCACACAAAGTGGACCAATGATACCACAACACTATCTCTTTTCATGACATGCATGCAATGCAAGCTCTCCATTTATGCATATCAACATGTCATATTTCAACAATCGTTATTCATCATTTCTCATCATGCATCTGAAAATAATTAACTTACCACCACATGATAAGCAATGCACCAACATTCACCTAACAAAGAACTACTACCCAAATTTACCGCTTTACCATGCACTTGCTCGTTAACCAAATGGAGCGGCGACGTCATGCATTTACGACGACTCGGGACCTTCACCGCATAAACGCCAACCCGACTCAATGCATCGAACCAAAACCAGACTTAAGCGGACAACGACGATTCTACACGTCTGACCCGACTCGGCAAAAATACCCGGGATTAAGGACCCGTCGCGCAGGTACCAATCTCGTTTTCTTTTATTTTATTTTTCTCCACTTTTCTTTTTTTTCCTTTTTCTCTCTTTTTTTTTCCTTTTCTTACCCGGCCGGCCCCTTTCTTTTCTTTCTTTTTCCCCCGGCCGAACCGGCCTTATCCTCTCAACCCCTCCCCTCACTCTCTCTATCTCTCTCTCTCTCTCTCTCTCTCTCTCTCTCTCTCTCTCATGGAACTCTCCAGGCGGCGGTGCAGCCTCGGCTCGGGCCCCAGCTCACGGTGGCTCCTCCGCCACCCCGCCTTCTCCTCATCCCCACTCTCCCTCTCCCGAGGTGCGCTGGCTCACGCCTCGAGCTCGCCGGTGGCTCCTCCGCCACCCCGCCTTCTCCTCTATCCCCACTTCCTCCTCTCCCGATCACAGCAGGCTCCTCCTGGGATGGCGCGACGGCACAAGACGGCGAGCTCCGGCCACGGCCGGCTCACCGCCGCCCCCCGCTCGCCCCTACTTTTTGCCTCGATCCGTAGGCCCGGACCGGATCTGCCGCCTCCACTGCGCTGACGGTGGGCTGGGACCGCCGCCGGTCGGCATGGTCAACAGCCGGCCACGCCCGGCTCGCGCCCACCACGCCTCCCTCGGCTCCCGGCCCGCCGAGCTCGCCACCCGGCCTCACCTACCGGCCACTCCCATCGAGGCGGTGCATCCCTCTTCCCTTACTTTGCATACTATTGTGTGGTGCTATGGGGTCGTGGAGGGACGGTGGGCGAACTCACTGTGTTGGCTTGGTGTTGATTCGATGGTCGCCGACGCCCTCCGAGATGGCGTCGCTGTCCTCACGCCCACCTTCCGAGCTCTTGGGGCCTTCCTCTCCTCCTCGCCTTACGCTCCTTGCTCTTTGCTTGCTATCTTTCTCTACCGGGGGGGAGGAAAAGTGAGATGGAGCTAGGCTTGGCTCAGCTATGGCAGAGGAGTGGAGCAGAAAAGTGGTCGTGTGAGTTGTCTTGTCTACTTAAGGCCATGGTCGCCTCTCACCGAAATGGCTCTTTGCCCTTCCCTTTTGCCTTGGTGGGAATGGCACTAAGGGCTTTTTGGTCCAACTACAGCCCTAAACCATTTGGTGCTCTTCATCATGCACGGTAAATCCAGAATGTAAAATAGAATTTCTGCCGAATGACGAAAACCCACAACGCGAGACGGTGCCGACCGCCCCGGACGGTCCGGGAACCTCCGAGAGCTGATCGCCGCTTGATGGTGCCGACCAGGTCCCAGGTGGTCCGGGAACCTCGAGAGCGTTGTTTGTTCGGCGTTCTAAAAGCCGATGGGTCCGACAAAAACCGCTCATTTCTTTCCTTAATTCTCTTTTTGAAATTTAGTGGCATTACATTCTACCCCCTTAGTAATTCGACCCCGACTCGCGCATAGCAACCGTGCGTAAAAATGAATAAAATAAACTACACATAACATAACATTAACTCATACCCTTGGAGAACAAGTCCGGTAGTTCTCGCATGCGAGATTCCAACTCCCATGTCGCTTCTCGCTCAGACTGATGTGCCCAAAGCATTTTAACATACATTATCGTTTTATGCCTCAACACCTTCTCTGATTCCTCCAGAATCCGAACTGGACGAGATTCGAAGGTGAGGTCTTGCTTTATGGACACCGGTTCCAACACAACCTCATGCTCTGGATCTCGCAAGTACTTCCTCAACATCGAAACATGGAACACATTATGCACCCCTCGCATGGACTCAGGGAGGTCCAAGCGATATGCCAACTTTCCAATTCGTGCAAAATCGGAATGGCCCAATGTACCCTGCCTAAGCTTCCCTTTGGTACCAAATCGCACTATGTCTTTAGTAGGAGATACTCTCAGAGCACACGATCCCCCACTTCGAACTCTAGCTCTCGCCTCCTGACATCGGCGTAGCTCTTCTGCCTACTACGGGCTAGCGATTTTGTCTAATTTCGCTACTGTTCCACCGCTTGTCGGACCCAATCCGGCCTAGAACGGACTTCTCCTGAAGATCCCAACACGGTGGCGATCTACACTTACGCCCATAAAGAACCTCGAATGGCGCTGCTCGAACACTGGAGTGGTAGCTGTTGTTATAAGCAAATTCTGCAAGTGCCAAATGATCCTCCCAGCTACCCCTCCAGGATAAAACACAGGACCTCAACATGTCCTCTAGTGTCTGAATAGTGCGTTCGGACTGTCCATCCGTCTGCGGGTGGAAAGCAGTACTAAACTGGAGTTTCGTGCCCAAAGCGCCCTGCAAGCTCTCCCAAAACTTGGAGACAAACTTGGCATCTCTCGTCTAGAAACTATCGACTTGGGAACACCATGCAATCTCACAATTTCTCGCACATAGATGGGAGCTAACTCACTTGTCGAGTTCGTTGTGATGAGGATGAAGTGCGCGGACTTCATCAATCGGTCCACCACTACCCAAATTGCATCCTTACCTCGTGGACGAGGTGTCGACCACTAAATCCATGGTGATATCATCCCAAGGCCACCGAGGAACCTCCAAAGGTCGCAATAGCCCAACGGACGCTTATGCTCGACCTTTACTTGGCGGCAAACCCGCAAGATGCCACATACTTGGCGACGCCCACTTTCATCCTCTTCCACCGAAGTTCTTCTTAAGATCACGATACATCTTGGTTTCACCGGATGCACCATGTACGGGTTCGATGAGCTTCTTTCAAAATATCACCCTTGACTTGAGCCTTCACAGTACACAAAGGCGGCCTTTAAATCGCAATACCGAAGTCATCAAGGCTGAATCCCCGATTTTCCTTCATCAAGTCGCTTCCTCACTTGTCAAGCAACCGATCATGTCACAGTGCCTCCTTTACTCGCTTTGGAATTTCGATTCCAAAGAAGAATCGCATCTCGACTGCATCGTACCAAAGATAACAATAGGAAATTCCCATCCGCTCAAAGTCAAGAACGAGACAACCTAGAGTAGAGGGTGTCGCTCATACTAAGGGCATCAACAACCACATTTGCCTTGCCCTTGATGGTAATCAAGAGTGAGATCATAGTCTTTAATAAGCTCCAACCACCTCCGTTGCCTCAAATTCAACTCCTTCCGGTGAAAATGTATTTAAGGCTTTTGTGGTCGGTGAAGATATCACAAGATTCCCATACAAATAATGCCTCCAAATTTTTAGAGCAAAACCATGCAAGAAGCTCTAAATCGTGAGTAGGGTAGTTTTGCTCATGTTTCTTCAATCGTCGCGAGGCATACGCGATCACTTTGTTATCTTGCATGAGCACACAACCTAGACCCACTTGAGATGCATCCGAGTAGACCGTGAAACGCCTCCCTGGCTCAGGAAGTGTGAGAACAGGAGCAATTACTAACTTCTCTTTCAGAGTATTAAAACTGTGCTCACATTCATCGGGCCCACCGGAATTTCACATTCTTCCTGTGAGCCGAGACATTGGCTTGGCAATAATGGAGAAGTCTTTCCTGAGCGGTAATAACCAAATAGGCCAAGAAAACTCCTCACTTCTTTAACATTAGATGGCCTCTTCCAATCCATGACGATTGGAAATCTTGCTTGGATCTACCCAAATGCCTTCCCGGTTAATTACATGACCTAGAAAGCTCACTTCGTAAATCCAGAACTCGCACTTCTTCAACTTGGCAAAGAATTGATTGTTCCTCAGAGTCTCAAGCACGAGCCTCAGATGCTTCTCATGCTCTTCATTCGTCTTGGAATAAATCAGGATATCATCGATGAACACCACTACAAAGTCATCCGGTACTTGTGTAGCATCTTCGCTCATCGCTTCCATGAAAACATGAGGGGGCATTAGTCACCCAAAGGACATAATCAGAAACTCATAGTGCCCATATCTTGTTGAAAAGCCGCCTTCTCAATGTCTTGCTCCCGCACTCGGATCCGATTATACCGGCATCAGATCAATTTTGAGAACACCTTGGCTCCTTTCAGCTTGATCAAACAAGTCTTCGATGCGAGGCAAAGGGTATTTATTCTTGATGGTCACTTGATTTAGAGCACGGTAATCTATACACATGCGCCAACTCCCATCCTTTTCTCGATGAATAGGACAGGGGCTCCCCAAGGTGACACACTGACGAATCAAGCCTTTGGATAATAGCTCATCCAGCTTGCTTCTTCAACTCCTCCTGCAGGGTCGCGCCAAGCGATAGGGAGACATAGAGATAGGTCTTGTACCAGGAACAAGATCAATTTCAACTCCACATCTCGCTTGGGTGGCATACCCGAAGCTCTTCAGAAACACATCGATACTCACGCACTACGTGAATATCCTCAATGTGCAACAACAAGACTTGGCTTCTCCGCAATTGCTAGAAGTAACCTGACTTCAATGTTCGTCGACTGTGGAACAAGTCGGCCAACACCAAGAGGGAACGTGGGTGCATTCCCCCGAAGATTATCTCCTTTCCGATGGAGATTGCAAGGTGATCGTCCTCCGTATGTGAAATCACAATTGGTAGCAATGCAACCACCCATGCCAAGGATAACATCGAAGGTTTCAAGCGGATAACCATGAGGTTGGCAATAAATTCCTCGCCATCTATTGCAACCACACGCCGGTGGCATACTGTGGAGCTAGCAAGGATACCCTTGGGGTGCTAACCACAACCGACGGGAAATTTGCCGGACACCCAACTTGGCCCTCCTAACAAACCCCGAGACACAAAAGAATAGGTAGCACCAGAGTCGAAAAGAACAAGGGCTTCATATGAGTCCACTAACAAGGTACTGTCACCACGCCGTCGACCATGACTCAAGCAGAAAAGTGAGTAGACTCGGGTGGTGTCGGGCGGCGAGCCCCGGCGCTCACTGTGGCGCGAACGGGATTGGGAGGCGTAGCATACTTGGAGTGAAGGAGTTCTTTGCAGGATGCCAATAATACCGGCGGTGGAGCCTGTGAGAGTGGAGGTGCACAGACAGGCGTACCGCCATCATCTGGATCGACCCCGAGGTGTAGTATTTGATGAAGATGAAGATACCGGCTCTCACTTGATGATGCTAGCGAGATTCGACGACAAACCAACATTTTGTGGCCTGCACACAATGCCGATGGGCTCGATCCAGAACACTTTCAGCCATGGTGTCCATCGCCGCGCTTGAAGCGATCATGCCTTGCCTCGACAGACGCAAGGTCGAGGTCATCGATGAAGAACGAGGTGTCAAGAAGACGACCTCGAAGTCTTGAACTTGATGATTGTGGGGACGCCGGCCCACTTGGACTTCTTTGGGCGGGCACCGGGATGATCCACCTCCTTGATGAAGCTCCTTTCCGTCACCACCGTAAGCGCTCGGCCACCGGAGGGTTGTAGCCCTTTGAGCCGCATCTCCAACTCCATCCTCCGCCTGCCTCCACGACGGACCTAAAATCACGCGGCAAGAGTCCCATGATATGCCTAACTCGAGTTGAGCCCTCGGCGAACCTTTTGGCCTTCTCAAGGTCATTGGTCGCAACTGCTGATACAGGCGGATTAGATTATTGAATCCCGTCAGATTCAACTACTGATCATCTTTCCCGCACAAAAGTCGATGTATGCGACCTCCATACTCTCCACAAAAGAATCTGGGTAATACCAGCTTGAACTGCTCGGCAAAGACTTCCTGTAGCAGACCACAGGCGGGTCCCGCGAAAGAACCCTTCCCACGGATGTCCGCGACCCTTCAATTGGAAAGCCACAAAGCGAGCTTTCGCCACCGAGAACTCATCTCAAGGGCCCCGAATCGCCTCTCCATGTAGCGCAACCAATCCGCACACGGATCTGGTGTGCCCGATCCATCGAGCTATCTAGTCGCAAAGCCAACCACTCTCGAAGGTCATCCTTGCCTCCCATGCGGCCGAGAGCCGACAGAGCAACAACAGTGCGGTAGCGGTGCGGCGTCGGCTCTGGCGACGAAGCTCACGAACCTCCTCTAAGAATTCCCGCAAAGAAGGTTGAAGACCTTGCGGGTCTCGAACTTCTGGTTGCTCGGTGAAGCAACCTCTGCATCGGTGCCTCTGTTGAGCCTCAGCGGTGGCTCCACTTGGACACGACCACGACCACGGCCCTGACCTCCACGGTCACGCCCATGACCCCTGCTCTCGGCATCTCTGTTCAAGACGGATAGCCAATCACGCAACTAGCCCACGAACAATCATTTCAACAACATAAATCAACATCAAAGCTAGCGAAAGCGTAATTGCAATGTAAAGCCCATTCCCCATCCTATGGTGCACCAAAGGTGTCAAATTTTATCATTAGGCCTAAGTCAAATTTTAGTTGAATAATTAACCTAAATCGTCAAATTTCTTTACCACGGACCTAACGCCCGCTCGATACCAAGCGTAACACCCCGCCCATCCTCTCGGGCCGAATGCTACCACCCATGCAAGTTTCTACCTTCAATTACGGAAAATCCACACTAAAATATTTAGATAACAAATAAAAGACACAACATAGTTCTTTGTTTAGCCCATGCTCTAGCGACCTAGAAGAAACTAGCATAGTCGACAAAAGGTGGTACAAAAGTGATGTTGGTTCGTGAAGAACATTCATGTGCTATTCCCGCCCATGCATGTCGTCCTCAACGGTCACCTAAAAACAACAGCAAAGCAAGGGTGAGTCAAAAGACTCAGCAAGCACAAGGCAAAACAGAAAATAACAAGTTTACGAATCGGACTAGCACCATCACGCTTTCATTCCCACTCAATTCCATCTAATCTCAAATTCTCATCAACCAATCGTGATGCATATGCACATGCACTTCTTTCCTTTCTCTTTAGTCTATCTGGGTATAGCAGAGCGAGCACCGTCGATGCTCACCTAGGCCCGCCATGTTTCCATGCGGGATCTCAAGCCCGTCCTTTTCATACGGACCACAAGAGTCTGTCATTTTCATACGGGACCTCAATCTCCACTCCCGTGGAGTGTCCACACAAAGTGGACCAATGATACCACAACACTATCTCTTTTTCATGACATGCATGCAATGCAAGCTCTCCATTTATGCATATCAACATGTCATATTTCAACAATCGTTATTCATCATTTCTCATCATGCATCTGAAAATAATTAACTTACCACCACATGATAAGCAATGCACCAACATTCACCTAACGATAACTACTACCCAAATTTACCGCTTTACCATGCACTTGCTCGTTAACCAAATGGAGCGGCGACGGCAAACGATTTACGACTCGGGACCTTCACCTGGCGTCAACCCGACTCAATGCATCGAACCAAAACCGGGACTTAAGCGGACAACGACGATTCTACGTCGACCGACTCGGGCAAAAATACCGGGATTAAGGACCGTCGCGCAGGTACCAATCCTGTTTTCTTTTATTTTATTTTTCTCCTCTTTTCTTTTTTCCTTTTTCTCTCTTTTTTTCCTTTTCTTACCGCCTACTACCTTTCTTTTCTTTCTTTTCCCTACCGAACCTTATCCTCTCAACCCTCCCTCACTCTCTCTCTCTCTCTCTCTCTCTCTCTCTCTCTGGGAACTCCTCCAGGCGGCAGGTCTGCGCCGGCTCGCTGCCCCGAGCTCAGCCCGTGGCTCCTCCGCCACCCCGCCTCTCCTCTATCCCCACTTCCCTCTCCCTCTCCCGACCGCTGCAGCTCCTCCTCGGATGGCGCTGACGGCGCAAGACGGCGAGCTGCCGCCACGAGACTGCCTGGCCTGGCCCCTGCCGCCCCTACTTCTTTGCCTCGGATCCGACCAGGCCAGACGGATCCGCCTCCCCTGCACGGATTGGGGTGGGACCGCCGCCGTCCCGGTCGGCATGGTCAGCAGCCGCCACGCCCGGCCCCGCCCGCTCGCCTCCCTCGGCTCCCGGCCCGCCGAGCTCGCCGGCCACGGCCTCCCCGGCCGGCCCCATCAGGCGGCATCCCTCTTCCCTTACTTTTGCATACTATTGTGTGGTGCTGGGGTCGTGGAGGGACGGTGGGCGAACTCACGAGTTGGCTTGGTGTTGATTCGATGGTCGTCGGCGTCCTCCGGATGGCGTCGGCGGCTGCGTCCTCACCTTGACCAGAGCTCTTGGGGCCTCTCTCCTCCTCGCCACTCCGCTCCTTGCTCTTTGCTTGCTATCTTTCTCTACCGGGCTAGGGAGGAAAAGTGAGATGGAGCTAGGCTTGGCTCGGCTATGGCGAGAGGTGGAGCGAGAAAAGTGGTGTGTGAGTTGTCTTGTCTACTTAAGGCCATGGTCATCACTCTCCGGAAATGGCTCTTTGCCCTTCCCCTTTTTGCCTTGGTCGGGAATGGCACTAAGGGCTTTTGGTCCAACGGCAATGCCCTAAACCATTTGGTGCTCTTCTCTGCTGTAGAATCGGTAATGTAAAATAGAATTTCTGCCGAATGACAAAACCCACAACGCGAGAGTGCCGACCGTACAGACGGTCAGGAACCTCACGAGAGCTACTTTCGCCGCTTTCTTGATGGTGCCGACCGTCCTCGGGTGGTCAGGGAACCTCTGAGGCGTTGTTTGTTCGGCGCTCTAAAAGCCGATGGAATTAAACGGCAAAACCGCTCATTTCTTTCCTTAATTCTCTCTTTTGAAATTTAGTGGCATTACAGCAACGCTTTCTATGCACGGCAGGGCCCAGATATTCTGTACAACATATACATATATTCTGACATTCTATACAATATATACACATATGTTCATATTCCTTGTACCAGGTATCTATCTAACACAACCCTGACTCCTACAGTTTATAGTATGGATATTTGGGTAGTGCACAACCAACACTCAAATATTCATTGGATTATTCGGATTAGGCAAGTCCAACATGATCCAGGACTCGAACAGTGAGTACTAGGACTAGTTGTCCACAATAGAATAATAGGAAGAGATCTATTGAGATGTCACCACCCCAAAAGCCCCGTGGCATGAGGACTAACTAAAAAGTTATTGCACATTATAAACAAATTAACCAAAAGTCACTAAATAGATATGAATGCCCATGGATGCAATTCCAATGATAGGGGAGTTCCAGGCACCCCCAATTTCTTGAGTCACCCTTCTAAAAAAATATAATGAACATCAGTTATCCTATCAATCTGACTGTCCTACACAGAGGAAGCAATAAAGCATAGACAGATCAAGACACTGGCTTGAAAATTGAAGCACCTTACTTGAAGGGATACAGTTGAACTGGTGAATAAATAGATATACACAGCACAGATTACGACTGAACTTACATATCTTTTGGAAGTGTTGATTTGTCTGTATTTGAATACAGATACAATGAGCCACCACTCTCAACACTCAGAGCTTTCAGGAAATTAAGATCTGTGTATTCATTTGTAATGGCAAAAAGGTCCACACATACACCTGCTTGAACAGCACTAGCAGCCTGTGATATGCCAATCAGGATATATTCTAAGACATTCTCATAATGAATTGACCAATCTTTACGTAAACCTACCAGATTTTTGTAGAAACTTGCATGTTCAGGAAACAATATATGATCAGA
>JAYGGG010000575.1:0-32092 GCA_036346245.1 Bonia amplexicaulis | reverse complement strand
TACTTCAATGGACATGGCATCAATTGACCTTGTAGAACAAGAGAAAATTGCACCAGAGGTCCCTACTCCCTAAACTTTTAGCAGCAGGCCACTTGGAACCTAAACTTGATAATTAACTTGGCAGGCAGGTCCCTAAATATGCAAAGTGAGTTGATCATATCTGCTTTCTTTAATTAGCTCGAAGTAAACATGAAACAATGAAATAGTGGCAAGAAGCTGATTTTGGTCAAATGGATCATCCATCTAATTGATCCACCAGTTTTTCTAGCTTCATATCACTGACACCTACGCACTTCAGCTAATTGGAAGGCTAAAGGACCAAATTGAGCAGTGTGCAGGTTTAGGGGTCTGCAAGTAAATTTTCACAGTGCAACTTAACTACAAGTTTAAGGACCTCCAGTGCAAGTTTCTTATAGAAAAACATATCAACTAATAGCTCTCTCAAGAAGTAATGAAATAATAGTAGAATCCAGACATCAGCCTTAGTAACTCATATGACATTTATTTAATCAATTATGCAATATAACGTTCAATAACTAACTATTTATAATAAATGCAAACCAACAGTTCTACAGTAGTAAGCATCAATTTCAACTACATCGTGATTAGCCCCAATCAAGAATCAAAAGATATATTAGCACTCTAGCAGTTACGGCCGCTCATCTACCGGTTGAACGGTCCGCAATATCTAGGGGAAACACTTCAAGTTGTACAACCATAAAACAGAACAATAAATGAGAACAAGACAGCAAAATCAAATGTTATCAAGGAGCTAAAAGAGCTTCTGCGTAATATTTAGAATAAAAACAGATGACTACTGTGAAAAAACCTACCCAGCTTGTTAACTCTTTAACGACAAGTTTGCAAACATCACGTATTGCAACCAAAGTTGATAGAAGCCATGTGACGGAAGTACTCTTTGATGCATTTTCGTACAAACTTCGGAAAACCTGGAACCAAGTATCCAAATGGTCAAAACAGAGAGAGAGAATAAGTGGAACAAATGTCTAATTACAAAGCAAAAATGATGGCTGACCTTTTGTGCAACAGCCAATGCAGCTTCATCCCGACTGACACATCTAAGTAAGATATCAGGAACTTCCGCAATAACAGACTGAACACAACAATAACCCAACATAAATACCACCGTTATGACAAGAAAAGGGTAATCTACTGAAAATGAATTTAGTCTACCAATATAAATAAATAAAACAAAAATCGAATCCCAGGAGGGAAAGATATAGCAGCATAGCTAACCTGAATTTCTACATCTTTACCATCATTGGCAATCAAGGCTTCCAGCTGAAAAGGTAAAAGAATATGAAAATTGCTCAATGACAGCATTGCCCAAAAGGTGTAAGAGACCATAATGCAGAAGACATCTAGAGCCAAAACAATGGACACTTCTCCATGACTCCAAGACAAGTAAAAACAAGGGTAAGACAAGAAGTCTAGTAGCACTACACTATCTGGGTGAAGACTATACCAGTGAGACTAAATCACACTTAACATTGACAGGCAAAGTTTTGAACTATTCAACAGGAACTCCTTGGACAAAGAATACAAGAAGTTCTCCATTTTCTAGGCTGACTTTAGGTAGTAACAGGTAACATAGGTCATGACATTCCTCCGTGGTACAAGTTGAGTCCAAATACAGTTACCTTCGGATTAAAAAAATAGCGTTACCTTATGTGAAACTTGTTGATATCTGTCCAATGCATCACAAGTATTCAGAGGTTCAGCAAAAACAGATCCCATTCGATCGACAGCAGTCGTAGGTGAAAGTGGTACTGTAGAACCTAGATCCTGCTAGCAGAGTTTTACAAGTTATGAAATCAATCTTCGGTATACTTTATTCATGTAGATACAAGAATAGAAGTTACTGACTTTAGTCGCTGTCATTGGTTCACCCACCGGAAGGTCATTAGATGACACAGGGGGGAATACAGATGCAACATTTATGGTTCTACCAACTTGGGCAGAAGTGTCACTTGTACCAATTTGTGCAGAAATACTGCAGAAGACAGAAGATATCCAATGCTTCAGAACAACATGCTCCAATAAAAGATAGACAAACAAAGGAAGTCCAAGCATATTTACCTTAAAAGTTGTGTAGTACCATGATCTGACTCTTCAGGTACCAGCTCTGTTGACTGAATTGCAGATGTGAATGGAGCATTTTGGAGAGTGGAGAAACTAGCGGAGGATGGCTGTGCTGGATTTGGACTATAAACTCGAGGTATACTGGAATGGCTTGGAGCAACAGCCACGGCAGCAGCAGAAGTAGTAGCACCAGCATTTTGACTACTCTGGCTGTGCCAAACAGTAATAAAGTCCTGATATCGACAGTTAAGCAAGATGCAGGCAGTCAAAACAATGTAGGAACAAAAAAAATCTGAATAAGGAGGAATTTTTACTCGGTTGCTTCACCTCATACACTTGTCGTTGCGCAGCAGATAAATGGCCAGCAGGCTTCGGACGAAGTGCATCGGGGACACGCGCAAGACCTTGAGTGTAAGGAAAAGCATCATAATATGCAGAACCAAACTCTTTTTGTTTCCTTAGTTGTGAAAAGGGCTGCTTGATTTCTCCGTCAATCATCTCAACAGCCTGCAGGAATACCATTGATGTTGTGAGCAAATTCTATAGTTGCTGTTATACTCAGGGTTCCAAATCCCTGTTATACTCAGGGTTCCAAATCCCAACGGTAACCGGTTCTACCAGTGGCAACCGGTAGAATAAAAACCGGCGATTTTTTTATTTAATTCAAATTTGAAATTTCGAATGTAAAAGTTAGTTTCTCTAATGATATTTACATTATTGAACACTAATGGAATGTATTAGGAAGATGCATGCACCTCCCGTGCTTGACTTCATGCTTTTGCTATGAATGTGTCAAGAATTTCCAATTTTTGAATGTCAAAATTAGTTTCTCTAATGATGTTTACATTGTTTAACACTAATGGAATGTATTAGGAAGATGCATGCACTCCCGTACTTGACTTCATGCTTTTTGCCATGAATGTGTTAGGAATTTCCAATTTCAAATTTGAAAAACCAGTTTTTAGCGGTTTTCCGGTTTTTAGCGGTTTTTCTCCGGGTTTTTGGGCGGTAACCGGCCGGTTTTTCCGGTTACCAGTTTCAAATTCAATTTTTTGATGCTTGAAATTTGGCCGGTTTTTTCGGGTTACCGGCCGGTAACCGTTACCGGCAGTATTCCCCCCGGTTCCGGGTTTTGAAACCTTGGTTATACTGCTGTGAGTGCAGTGCACACATTTGGTAGCAATGCTAAAAGGTAAACAGTGGTTGACCGCACAATAAACACAAGCAACAAAATATTGGTGGCTATTTGACCAACAAAACACTTATGGGAGCAAAAACTAGAAGTGCTAAAGATTGCCGAGAAGCATAAGCAAACTTAATAAAATGCCAAAGAGCCACCTTCCGTGTTGCAACAGTCTCTATTAGTGCACATCCAAGATCCAGATTATCGTTGATAAGAATATGAATGATTTGCTCAGTAGTTTCACTGTTGTTATTTAGGTTCTGAATGAGACTTCGAAGATGAGATGACAAAGCAACGCGAAGAGGCTCCTGCAACAGAAGACAGAACAGTTGAATATGCCGTCACACATAATATCCAAACCTGAACAAAACTAATCAACAAGCTGAGAATGTAACTACTGCAAACTAAATCTAAGACGCCTTAAGCAGAAGTACCTTGGAAGTAACATGGGCTAGACTTCCAGCTAATGTGCCAACCATCAAATGTGCAGAGCGAGATACTGCACTATCATCAGATTCCATTGCATAATCCTGCAGGAAAGCAAATATGACAGCATGTTAGGAACTTTTCTACCTCAGTAAGACAAATAGCTAACGTGGATGAACGGCTAGCAAAACAATCCATGGTGTTCACCTTTAGAATAAGTTCCTTAGTGGTTCGGCTAGCTATTGTAACACTTCTTTGAATAACAGGGCCTATAATCTCTTTGATAGCCTTATCCAAAGCCACTTCCATGATTCTATGAATATCACATGCGTTAGCAGATCATCAGTAAAAGAAATTCTAATGTAAGTTAAGCTTATCTTGAAAGACATACTTGCTATATTGCAATGAGCCAAGAGAGCTAAGCTTATCATTAATTCTGAAATATATATCTGCACGTGGAATTGCTGCCATGAGCTGTAAAGAACCCATGCAAGAAAAAACAGTCAAGTACAGAAAAATCTAAGTAAAGAAAAGAACAACAAAAGAAACCAGGGCAAACCTGACTAAGAGAAAACAGAGACGGCGATGGTGATGGTGTTTGAGATGGCGAAACCTGGCTCAAATTGTGCGAGGTAACCTGTTCAGGCATGATTAAAGCGACCTTATCATCTTCTACTATGTTGTTTGGAGGAAGACGAAGAGGTGCATACTGCAGAACAAAAAATATCCAAAATGAATAAAGAACAGAATAATATGCAGGTCTTAAATCCTAATTAATTATGAAAGCACAAAACCAACCTGGCTTAGCATATTTGGAAGGCTTGTAGCACGGGAGGTGCTATTTATCTCTGATTGCACTTCCACATGATTTTTTGTAGGCACGATACCTGAGACCTCTGCAACTACTGGTGCTTGAGATGAACTAACATCTTTGTTTGAAAAATCTGGATTTCCTTCAATTTGGCGAATGCGATCTTTAAGAAGAGAAGATGGTTTTACATCTTTCATGTCCACACTAAGGTTCTTAAACAAGACCTACAACCCCAAAAAAAATGGCAATTAGCTAGCACACTTCTAAGCAAAATATAGTCCTCAGTCCACACAATAGAATAGAAAAAAGAATGGTAAAAACCTCAATGTCAAACTTCAGGTTCATCTTGAGATTAGGTAGATTATAGATCTCAGCAAGTAGACTAAGAATACCCATTGTCCAGGGATTTGGAGGACGATATGCTATACTGGAATGGCAAGGTTCAAGAATCTGAAAAGCACCATCTGGTCATAATGACACGCACAATAAAACAAAGTTGTTTATTACAAAAATCAGATCAACATAAAGAGCAGAACCTTTGAAGTAAACGGAATAACTGCAATCATCAACCCCCTTTCATATGCCTGAAAAAAGGAATTCAAAACGGAAATGTCAGCTCAAGAAGAAGCATTATATTTAAACTATACTGCATGACTAAAATCATTGCACCTATCTATACAACTCCAACACAAGTTAAATTCAATATAAAATTATTCCACCAATATATACAACTAAAAAATGAGTTAAACTCAGCAACCGAAATTAAAATATAGCAACCAGTACAGTTTCATTGAAAGTAACAATAGATTCAGAAGTTTGAAGATTAGATGCAGTAATGAACAGCCAGAACTACATTTCTTTAGTTTGGGCATGAGACTGCATTACAGCAATGAAGAAGCTAATTACAATCGAAGTATTACCTCAACTATAAGAATTTTAGGGTCAATTTCCTTTGCTCGTAATGTTTGATTCCTTCCTATGGTGAATTTTCCAAGCCAACTACCAAGATTCTTTAGCAAAGAACGCTCCTCAGAACTAGATTTGATAAGATCCGATTGCAACAAGACCTGTAGAAACAAAATTTTAAGATTTCAGTTAGAGAGGTTGAAAGAACGATAGAGGAAGACAGATATTAGTAAAGCATGACCTTGCAATTCTCGTATGTAGCTTTCAGCATCTCCTTATTCAAGAATTTTGAGCTAACTTTGTCGAAAAACTTCAAATACAAGTCATGAAAATTTGGTTCAATGCTTGCCCTGTAAAGATATGCACATGGTTTAATAATTTGACATGTAGAAAAATTGTTACATGAAAAGAAAACAGGTACATTGGTCATCATCATGGGTACCTTTTCATGACCATGTATTGCGCAAACCATGGATAATACTGTTCCAGCAAAACCTCATTAAATTCTTTTGCCTTAGTTTCCATATTAGAAGTGGAAATGTTATTGATCATGAAGAAAATCTTGTCTTGAACTTCAGAGGGAGGGGCCTATGTGAGGTGACAACGGAAAAGTTAATTAATCTGGCAATGAAATAAGTTACTGTCTCACAGAGAGTATTCAAATAAAAAAATTACAATTGATTTTCTTAAATCTGTCCTACTGTATCACTTAGGTCCTTAAACTAGAATTTTAGTCTGTCGGGTCCCGAATTAAAAGTGAGAACCTTTGGTGCAACTCACTACAAAAACCTAAACAAACCTCAATTGGTGTATCTCTTCGTTCTGCTGCAGCAACAAGAGTTTCAATATTTAAAGCCGCTCCAAATCCTGTAGTGAGGGAAGGTTGTCGAATGCCTAAAAAATGGACATGTCATAAAAATATAGTCAAGGCATAAATTCTAGGGCAAAAATCATCAATACTATGATTAATTACCAGCACCTTTCTGGTTAATATTGAACTTAATATGTAAGTTAGAAGTAACCTGAAGGAGCTAAACTTCTAGGCCGCAGAAAACCAGTGGGTTGTGAAGGAGCTGGCACAGTGGTAGAATGATGCGGAGAAGCTTGTGAGGATGGTGGCACGGGAGCCTACACTTGTTCATATTTTGCAAGAGGTCAAACGAACATAGTGGTAAACTTAATATGCAAGAGATACAAAAGGAAAAAATATTGCATTTGTCAAGCATCACAGGGCATAGAACATTAATTTAAACGCCAATACCTTTGGATTAATAGCCAAATCACCAGTTGTTGAAGCAAGAGGAGGTTGACTGATAGATAAAATGTTCTTTGCTTGAATGCTGTTTGTAGAGCCCTTGGACCTCTCCCCAAGAAAACCCTGGTGCCTCTGTTGCAGTGGAAATGAAGAATGTGTTCGCTCAAGTTGTGTTGGAGTTGGATTGATCAACTGCCATGATGCTTCAGAAGCCTACATAAGCCAGACATTTCTTTCGTGAAAGGAATAGACAGTAATAGCAGTACATAAAATTAGCAAGCGTGACAGACAGTCTTGTTATCTTAGAGAAATGTCAAACTATATGTAGCAACAAGTAGTGGTTAATTCAACATGAAATTTTTTTGCTGGCATGACTTCTTCAGATGTAATGTAAGTGTACCTCTAAGTTTCCAATAGATGATGAACCAGAATCATGCTGATCTGAAGAAAGCATGTTGCTAACATTTGGTTCATTTTGACTTGACGATATCTTGGCAAGTGCTCGCTCAATTGCAGAAACTAATTCGGCATGTGTTCCACGAAGATGCGAAATCTGCAATATATGGTTACAGTATTGTGGCCACTCTATTAAACGATCCATAAACTGCTCCAGCGCTGTTGTACCGAACATAAACATCTGCAACCATCATGCCATCACACTTCAAACTTCACATATAAGTTGATGAGATAATGGAGATAACACAAAGATTTTAAGTAACAACAACTAACCTTTGAATCAACAGATTTACGCAAGGCATCGAGAACACTACGTAGTGCAATTCCAAGTCCCAGGTGAGCCACAAGTTGATGTTTAATAAGAGAACCTATTTCCAAACATAAATGTACATCAGAAAAAATTGATTGGAGTAGATCATGACTTGGCACTTCGGCAGAACAAAATTTCATGTCCTGCTATGCATTTGTATAATACAACATAGTCTGTTCTAATTTACTTTGAAAAAATGGCATGAAAATACACAGAAATCTGTAAGGAAATAAAATCAAAGAAGCTTATGACAGCCTAGTAACTTTCTGTGCAAGCTACTGGCAAGTTGCAAACGATGTTGCAAACTATCACCAAGTTTGGGGAGTGTTCGTATTGGCTTCTACTGATGGCTTTTAGCTGAGGCTAAAGGCTTTTGGCTAAAAAAATAGTAGCGGCTGAAAGAAGTGTCTTTTAGAAGAAGGGGGCGAGTGGTGCAAAAAGTGAGGGAGAGATGCGTACGCGAGACAGGAGCGAGAGGAATGGGGTACCCCATAGCTCCCTAACTTATCCGCAGAACAAGACGGGAGCGAGAGGAGTGGAGAAACCACTTCGAGAAGCCAGATGTTCATATTGGGTCACTTCTTTTCAACTTCTAAAAGTTGATTTTTGGCTTTTCTATAGTAACTAGTTTTTAATCAGAGTACGTTTTCAAAACGAGGTCTACAAGTTGATTGTAATACATACTGTTGTGACTTTATTTATATCAGATAAAACCGCATGCGAGTCTCTGTTACTCCTTACTCTCTCTCACGAACAGCCCAAAAGACAAGCCATAAGCCGAAGCCAAAAAGAACATACTCGTTGGCTTCTGGCTTCTGCCAGAAGCAGAAGCTAATACGAACAGGGCCTTAGATTAACCAGCAGCAAGGAATGCATGCACAGGGACCACACATATTTCTTGTGAAAAGAATATGCTTTCCAATCAAACCCAACAGATTCAAGAACAAAAAAATCGAAATAGTCAATCTCATTTACCTCTCTTGTAACTGCAGTTCCAACTTCCTACATACTATATAACTTTGAAAATAGCAGTCACAGTACCAAGACCAAGTTGCAACTAAATTTCATCCAAAAGAATTCCATTAAACCATGAGCTATCTAAGCAACAAGCTAGCAGTTCTGGGTACAAATTCACCAGTCAAAATGCTGGAAAATATTGCGTTGACTTACAATAAAGTGGCACCAACTGCAAATCTGTGTATCTGGATAACTTAAGCAAATGAAAGCCAAGCAAAAAAGAACACTTACCCATTAGCACAGCAGCTAACTTAAGCTGTGTATCTGGATACTTTGGGAAGAACTTGTACTCTTCGAACAAATTTGAGATCATGCAATTGAAAATCGCTAGCTCCCTGGTCATTCATAACATTAAGAAATCCAAAATTCCAAACATCAGCAAGCGAATGAAACAGAGTATACATAACTAAAATTTAAGACAAGGTGTCATGAAAAACATGAAGGGCGAATGATGTTGACGAGTCGCTATATTGGAAAAAAAGGAACTCAGCCAACTAATTTACAGGGTTGCCTTATATAATATATGCAAATAACAAAATCATATATATAACAAGATTGCTTTCGCCACAGGCTCCCTCACTGAAAGGTGAAGCCCCAGCCTGCATGTCAGTGAGAGAACCCAATGGCAAAAACAGAATTGCAATGTGACGCATCGGTAAAAAGTAGATTTGCCCTAAGAAAAGTGGTCCACAGACCAAGCAACACATTGTAATGGGTGAATCAACTGGACAAAAGGATCTTGGCAAGAAGAATAAGTAACATCCACGAGGCCAGAGGAGAAACAAACAGATGGTACAACTATAAAACATGCCTATATGACAGATTTTTCACATCACTTCATTTTGCACTAATTCTTTTATTACCCCTTCCAATTAATTTTGTGGTTTTATCATGATGCACATATTGGAGTCAGGAAGATAACAGATTAAGCAGAAAGTAGATCAAACCAAGTATGAAAAGCACCTCTTGTTTGTAGATTCTTTGAAGCGTGAAAGCATTTGTATCATAGCATCAATGCTTATCTGTCCAGAAAACATCTGGTGAAAATATATATTTGCCTGTGCTTCGATGTCATCAGAACCTCCCTCAGAAGTAGGGATGTTCCTTCCTAAGTCATAAACTGCTTCCACTCTACTTAGTTCATCCACTAGTTGGTTAGGCAACTGCTGCCCTGAGTGAGACTGAAGAACCTGCAAAAGACACAACATTTGCACATATATTTACATACATTCATGCAAAAAGAAATGTCACCAAACGGTAGCAAAAGCACAAAAAGAACAGAAGATCATTGTAACCTTCATAAATAGAGGACAAGATTCCCGGCAAATATTCATAATAGAAGCTTGAGGTGGTTGAATGGCACCTACTGCAGTGTCATGAGTTGTGTTGATCATAATTTCTTTCAAGAATTTAACACATTCCTGGGAGTACCAAGCATTAGCATGCAAGTTAAGAGCATAGAGAGCTGGAGTGAAAGTACATATAGAAAAGTACAATCTGAAAGATTATGTAGTATTGTAGGGGAAAGTCATGTAATTTACCTCAAGAAAAGCCTCTCCTTGTGCATTCAAGTTTTCAGTCAGCCATTTCTCAAGATTGCTATGATCTTTCCTGAAGGAAATTGTAGCAAGTTTGATGCTAAATGCGAATGGGGTGGAATCAAGGACTGCAGATAGGATCTGTTTCAAAAGAAGTGAAAGGGTAATGAAACAAGAACTGAATCACTGACAGAATCCATCAAGATCAGATTAACCTATTGATGAATAACCATGAATGTGATATGAGACTTATCAACTGGTATAATTAATGTGAATGTCAAAAACGGAACTTCAAACACAGCACCACGTAATAGTTGTGTGGAATAAAATTCATGAAGACTTTATTCTACTAGCAAAAAGTTTATGGCAAACCATGGCTAGTTCCCTTAAGGCCTTGTTCCAAAGTGCAGGTGCTTTTGCCTCTAACATTTGTTTTGGGTTGAGAACTCAGTTTACCAACCATGGTTTGCCATTAACATGTCCAATCAAACACAGAACATATTACTAGGGGCACAATAAAAATCAGTTTACCTAGCAAAGGCTCATTAAATTACATGGAAACAAAGTAACATTAACTTCAGAAAAAAGATAAAATATAACAAGGTTGTTCAGTTGCTAACTCAAAAAATCACTGCATAAGAATGGCGTAATTGTGTTACCTCTAGGTCTTGACATATCTCAACAGTTCTGAGAAGACAATTTATATCAGAATGAGTGTCAACAAATCCTCGAAGAGTGAGGTACGGGTTGACATGCCAGAGATAGTTCATAAGACTGTTGTGTGTAGTGCCCTTCAGTACAGCAGGAAAAACACAGGACAGTACTTCATATTGGAGGAGATTATATGCAGTCTGCAAACAGAGGAATAAAGTTCGCAATAGTTAAAAATATGTAATATTTTGGGGGGAATTCCACAATACTAGGAACAGAAAACATACATTGATGTGGCTAACGCCAAGCAGTAAGACTTCTGGACAATGACTAAGTGGGTAGTCAAGCATCCATCGCACTAATGTTGCATAGCCAAGTTCAGCAAGTTGGCATAACACCTCCACAAGGTCTAGGCAGTACCAAGCCTGATTGCCTTGGGTATGATTAGCCAAGTCTGGGAATACCTAAAGAAGATCAGAATGGTTAGATGTGTGAAATATGAGATGTTTATTATGAGTAAGAGGCTGACAAGATATTATAATAAGATACCATCTTCCGGGAACAATGTTTGAATGTAAATGTATCAGTTGGTGCAGCCACTGCATGTTTCAAGAATGATAATTGTCCTTCTGTATTCTTCCACAGTGACCCACAGACAGCATGAAGAGGAAATGGATCCTGTACGATTCAATGAACTAGTCAGTTGTACGGTTCAGGAACTCAAGTGTCCTGATCCAGAAATACTTGTATATACCTTGCAAGCCCGAGAATATATAGACATCAATAAACGAAAAGCTGCTTCATCAGGGATATTGAAACCCTCATGATCAAGATTTTCCATTACACTGGTCCAATTAGTTCTTGGGGCCTGCATTTGCAAACACAAACAACTTAGATTATTAAAAGAAAGAACAGAAAACAGAGGACAAGCAATAAAAAAATAAGATAATATAAGCTCACAATTTCATTGATTGAATCCACAAGAACATCGATATTCCATGCCATCAATTGAGACGAGTCACTTGATTGGCTGTTGCCAAAAGCCGAAATGAACGTTGAATATGTGCTGTGAGCCTCACCAAGACCACCGTGAGTGCAAACAACTGCCCCAAGCAACTTAGAGACTCCCATATCATCAAGAGGCTCAAAAAGGGATAGTATCTCTTTACAATGCGCAATGTCAGCAGTACATCCATAACCCAATTCGGTAATGATGTCGGCCATGCTTATTTCTTTCCCAATTTCAGATATAAGGGAATCAAAATCATCATCAAAGCTACCAATGTACAGCTCCATATGACTGTAAGACACAAAAGCGCAAGGAAATGTACATGATTTGAGCAACATACAACATACAGCATAAATATAAATAGGAAAAACTTTGTAAACCTTGAAGAATTTGCTGGCCGAGCATTGCCTTCCTGAATTGGGACAGGAACATAGAATGGCCTCTCCTTGACTTTGAAAAGGGAGATAATGTTAGTAAAAGAATCCATATGCTTTGAGAGGCCATCAGTCTGGTCAAGAAACACAACAATATCGTGAATTTGGTCATTTGATATAGTTTGGACAGGATTTGAACATAACTCCTCAATTTGAGCAATTGAAAATTTTTTCCCTGTAAAACAAAGAAAGAAAGGTGGGAATAAGCATCTAAAGAAGGAGAACTAACAATTGACCAAAGCTGCAAAATTGGTTTTTTCAAACCATTTACCTTTCAGATTCAATCCTAGATTTTCAGAATCTGACAGGGCAAGTCCAATACCAACCCTCTCAGCTGCTGATAGTTCAAGTTTATTTGATAATATTTCAAGGAACCCATCACTGATGGGTACTGTCCTCAGTGCTTCACAAAAACAGGTGCTGAAGTATGGTTTATCCAGGCAATATCTGAAAACGATGGATAAGAGATCATGCTTTGATTGGGAGTTCTTTGCCACCCCGACATTCAGCAGCACTTCATCCAAACAAACTTGAAGCAGCAAAATGCAACCATCAGGACTGCAGTCTACTAACTGAAACAGCGGAAAGATAAGCATATTAGAATAACGCCGATCCATAAAGCTTAAGCAAACTTCGGTGGGGATCACAATAAATATAAAGAAATTACTAAGGCAACACAACTTAACAGATCTGTGTGAACAAACAATGCAAAATTATGTAGGTCACAAGCAGATACAACTTAACACAACTCTCATCTGCAAGCCTCTAAAGTTTTTAAGAGAGACATCCATGTTAACAAAAACCCAATGTGCTCTTCACCAAAATATACATGAAGCATCCAAAATGAGCGATTCCAATACATGCACTATGAACAGTAAGTCGACAAACAGGCTACGAACCAATCTCAGTTCATGATATCTAAAGCTTAGAGCTTATAACAGTCCATGAGTGAATTTTGCACAAGCATCAACCTGGGCAACTCCAATCATGGAACATGTGCCCCGTACAAGGTCCACGTTATCTGATCGCAAGCAATTCCCAGCAAAACCCTAGATTAAATCGTGCACAAGCACAACGACGGTGCAATCCCCGTACTGCTCTTCGCTGATAACCATAGGGCAACAAAATCCGCCAAACCCTAGATTCGCCCAAAGATAGAGGCGTTTCCAAGCACGAAACCAGCACGGGGGCTGATCCTTGGATCCAGACGAGCGAACCCCGAATCGACCGCGAGGGGGGCACGCTGGGCGAAGCGAAGCACGAGAGGCCCAGTGTTTCGGGGGCGCGAGACATCTCGTTACCTGGCAGAGCTCGCGGTACACGGAGTCGAAGGTGGAGTCGTCGACGCCCTGGACCAGGGAGCGGACCTCGGCGGCGACGGCGGAATTGAAGGGGATCATCACGCTGGCGGCGAGAGGCGGTTGTCGGTGCTAGGGCGGGGATTGCCGCTGCTACTACGGAGAGCGAGGATGGGAGAGCAGTGGCGAGGCGATGGAAAGGTCAGCGAAATCGAAGGTGCGAATGCGAACCGATTAAGATTATTATAATCTAGCTTATAAATCATAAGTGAAAATAAACAGTCCAAATTATAAGGTAGCTTATTATAATCTAATAGCCCAGATTATTGTAATCTAATAAACTCAAAAAAAAACTTATTTCAGCTTATTTCAACTTATAGATCACCTTTTATCTAAATGATCATAAAATTTCAGAAAAATTACCCACCTTTACCATTCATTAACTCCCCAATCTTTAAACATTATAAGCTCAAGGGCACTGTAGTCTTTAAACATTCGAATACAACAATTCATAACTCTGATAATCTAGGCTGCCAAACACCTGATAGCTTATTTCCCACCAGCTTATTATAAGTTAGCTTATATGATCTATACCTATAAACTAGATTATAATAATCTTAAGTGGAAACAAACAGGGTCTAGGCCCTTCGTTTTGGCCGACTTTTCGGCTTATTTTTCACTATTCATAATTTCGTCTTTTTCTAAATTTTGGGCTTTTTGAGCTTTTTGCGGTTCTTTTTTTCAGATTCGTTTGCGTTGTTTGTGATGGGCTAACATATTTTTAATTTTTAAATTTAATTATGTTAAATAAGCCTCTGTCACCATGATGTTTTTTCACCAAATCACATGCTTTTCAGCCATAAGCCACCAAAAATAAGCCAAAATGATCACCACCTTAGTTTTTTTATAATAATTAACTTTTAAACGAAATATTTTATAAGACAAGATCTATAGGTTAATTGTATTAAACACTACAACGACTTTATTTATATCTGCCAAAATTATACATAAATATATCTTTATATTCTCTCACAAATAGCTAAAAAACATAAGTTACAGCATAAGACTATGGGTTCGCTTGGTCGGGCAGAAAAATAATGGCTCGTGGCTGAAATTGCATCAGAATCGGTGAAATTACATTATAGTTGAAGGTGGCTTATTTGGAGTAATTAAATTTAAAAAATGTAAAAATAGAAAAAAAAAGTTACCTCATCACGGACAACGCAAACGAATACGAAAAAAACAGCAAAAAAGTTCAAAAAAAGTTAAAAGTTCAAAAAATAAAATTTATAAATAGTGTAAAATAAATTAGAAGCTAAAAACTTAAGTGGAAATGAGCGGTTATAAGTCGTACACGGAAAGAACAAGCCCATGTGTTACTCCTCGTTTCTCGAGGCATTGAGCGGCCACCGGCCAGGCCCAGCAGACAGCCCAGTACCCAGTTTGTTCACAAAAATCAGAACGAACGGTCTATTTCTTGCCCCGGTTTTGGCCCAACTAGCCCGCTCTGCTTGTTCCCAGCTGCTGCTCAAAGGAATGTGAAATTTTGCAAGATGACAGATGAATTCTTCGAGCAGGTACCATGCACGCCTACATTTGAAATCAAGTTGGGTGGGTAAATTTTGACGGGACTACGGCGGGCTTAAAACAGCCGGCCTGAACAACTATTTCAACAAAAATTCATTGCAAATGCTCATTGACAGGGGAAATAGGGTCTAGAGCCCTAATGACAATGTAAGTTAGTTTGGTTCCTCCCCCGCACGGCCGCACCTGCTCGCTGGGCTGGGTGGATAAATCACTTGCCAATATGATGTTTTGCACCCAATTATGTGACTACCCCTCCCTATCCTGTATATATTTGCCATAATAACACCGAGACTAGTAGTCTAAGGACCATTTGTTTCAACTGAAAATCCACCGGAGAATCGGAGAATCTGGAGAAGTCGGATAACCCGACTTCGGCTACTAGTTCATTTTCGGATTCGTAGCTTCGGCTACTTAGAATCTGGATGAAAATCGCCCTTTGTTTGAGCCGCAGATTCTAGGAGTAGCACCGCCGTGACTCAAACAAACAGGCCCTAAGTGACTGCCGGATGATGAGTTTGGCTTTGGCGGACAACAAGTAAAACTGTCGAATTTTTTTAATAAACAATCATTTATTTCGAATTATAGTGTTATATCTGTTTTTTTTTGTAGTTTTGACCATATGTCGCTCCACGGTTGGGTGACTTAACCACATGTTGCCCAACGGTTAGACGACAAGTCCCTAGTTTTTTCTTTTTTCACTATTTCTTTTTTTACCGGTTCTCTCTTCTTTTTTGAACCGATTCTTCTTTTTCTTTTTTTGTGCTCTCGGTTGAGTCAAGATATCTTGGAACTTGGTACAACAACAGCACCCTTACTCTCTCTCTCTCTCTATCCGATCTTTTTAGTAGTGCTGTCGGTCTAAATATGTGCTACAGGAGAGAGTCAAGGCCTTAGAACTTGGTGCAAAGTAGCTCCTCTCTCTACTAGTCTTTCACGAGAGAGATCAATGCAAATTTTAAAAAAATCTATTTTTTATTTAAAATTATAGAAATATACCCGCGCAAAAAAATTATAGGAATGGCCGAATGGGCTCCAGTCGTCCAACCGTTGGGCAACTGGAACCTGTCACCCCACCGCCGCGCAACATGAATGCAGTTGGTGGGCCGTTGGGCGACAGGATCCACTCGCCTAACGGTCGGGCGACTGCAACCTATCGCTAAACTGTTGGACAACTGCAGGTCGAGTCACTCGACCAATCGATGACTGCCACCTCAGCCTATGTTTTGCGCAATTGGCACCCCCGACAGCGCATGGGGGTAAAATGATAATTGTTGTAGGAAGGTGATATTTACCAAATTTTATCTGTGGTTTGTGTTTTGTGGAAAAAAAGATAGACAATGTTGGATGATCTATTTGTGATTTTCGTATATTAAGAATGGTACAAAATCTGTTAGATTCACAATAACAATTTGTAATCGCCGTATGTTGTTGTAGTGCAAGAAATTTTCAGAAATTTTTCTGAGAACGATTGAGAGGTATAATTTTTTAATTTGATATAAAAAGAATATTATTTAAAAAATTCTAAAATTGTCCTCCTCAGAAGGTTTCGTTGATCTGCGTGAGCCAACCCCTGCCAGTTTTTCTTCCCATAATACGGGCATGTTCTTTTTGGCTAAAGTTTATGGCTTTTGGCTGCAACTTGTGGCTTTTGGGCTATTCGTGCGAGAAATTACATAGTAACAGAAACTCGCGTGCGGTTTTTACTGATATAAATGAAGTTGGTACAATATGTACTATAATTAACTAATATACCCTATTTTAAAAAGATACTTTATTTAAAAGCTAGTTATTATAGAAAAACCAAAAAAATAGCTATGAGAAGCTGAAAAGAACACGCCGACACCTTTTTGTGGTGGACCTTATTTATGGCCATTGCGGAGTAGGTTGGTCTAGCTTTGCATTGCTTTTTTTTCTGTGGGCAGTCACATTTAGCTCGTTGGCCCAACTGGCCCGCTCTGATTGTTCCCCGCTGGGTGCAGGGTTCTGAGAGAAACACATGCTGTAAGTGAGCCTCTGCGAGTGGGCCAGGGCTCTTTATAGACGTGGGCCACACACACAGCTCACCGGGCAACGTCGCGTCCCTGCACGGCCGCACCGCACCTCGGCTTGCAAGCAAGTCAATCGGACGGCCATGCCGTTCACGTCGGTGCGGTGGCCGCATGGCATGGGCATGAGTCAATCAAATCGGACTGCACGCAACGTGACAGCCGATAACTACTCGTATCCGCTCGCGTGTGAAGCCAAGAAACTCTCGTGCCCAATCGCCTTGCATGCACAGGGCGCGGCGCAGGAAGTGCCTGCTCGTACGTCTCCTCCCTTGGCGATGTCGAGTCCTCGCTACCGGAGTCTATCAAGTTCCCGAGTGCCACAGGCGCCCGGTGAAATGGTGAAAACACTCGGGGGAAGTGCCCCCGAGGGTCAACACTCGGGACAATGCACTCGGAACCGTTACTCGGGTAATTACAGCCTTCCCGAGTGTTTTCCGCGAAGCACTCCGGACACGAAAGGCCTTGCACTGGCAAATCATCGGAGTTCCTGCATGCCGATGATGGGCTCATCGTATGTCATGTCACTCGAAGTGCATGCCGCACGAAAAGTCCTTTATAATCAGCAAGCAAATTGTTGCTCATACAGCTTAACTAATAACGTAATCATATATATCCATCTCTGTGAGTTACTGGGTGGGTTTTTCAGTTGCGACTTATAATTTATAACTATAACTAATGATTTTAGACCCTAGTGTGAGCGTTTTTCGGAACAAATTGAATGTCAATAAGTTATTTTAAAAAATATGTCCCATAAGCAGTTTTAAAAAGACGACGAAAAAGCTGTCCCGTTTGTTTATTTGACAGAAATCGTAAGCCGAAAATAAACCATCCACTATCTGCTCTATGTGCCTTTTCTGGTAACTCACCTGGGTGTGTTAGGTCACGTACAAGAAATATATAGTCATGGCTTCGCGAGCACACGAAACATGGTTGTTTAGTAACCGTAGTACAGCTTCAATCAAACTCGCCACAATATACGGACACCCAAAGAAACAACACCCAACGGCAGGTTGCATGTACACACACTCCATCACGACGAGCTCTGCCTCAAGTCACTTTACTTTTCTGGCTTTTGCATAGGTCCACCGGGAAAGAGAAGAAGAACGGTGATAATACTGATAGGTGAAGAGAGATGAAGCGCGCGTTATGAAGGAGGGGGGCATTGTCACGTGACCAGAGCATTGCCCACTCTTTCCCCAGCCACAAAGGCCACGATAGAGCCAAGTCACGTGCTGACCCACCGACTATTCCCCGCTCAGCGCCCTCTCACTCCTCTCTCTCTCTCTCTCTCTCTCTCTTTCTTCGCCATTAAAAAGCTTGACCTACCAGTGAGAAAAAAGCAGTTGAGTAGTACCAATAACTACGAAGAAAGCTGCAACCCAATGAAGTACTAGCTAGCAAGAGGAAGAAAAGTCCCACATAAAAATAACAAAAAAGAAAAAGGAAACGAGAACGAAAAAACGGAACGAGTAGTCATAGTACTGTTGGTACGTACAACAACTAATCCCTCTGCCAAATCACAATCGTTCGTTTGATTTAACGAAGGTTTAGATGATTGATCACGATAATAATTATACAACAGAATTGATTGATTGATCTCTCATAGTGGAACTTAGAAGGGAGGTAGGTACCAACAAATTAATTAACAAAAAGATGAAAATATCTGAAAATAAGAAGCCGAAAAAGAAAATGAGACGGGAGAATTTTGCAAAAGGATCTTCTAATTAAGCTGCATCCATGCACGCGATCCTGAGCTCCGTCCGGCTAAATTAACAGACGCCGTAGTCACGGAACAGGAGCTCCGGCCTCCCTGTCGCCCCGGCGGATCCTGCCGCAGCCGAGGCAGCCGCGGCCGCTGCGGCGTCACGGTGGCTGCCGCGGATGAGGATGAGCTCCCTCTGGCGGCGCAGCTCCATGACCTTGCGGTGGGAGTTGGAGTGCTGCGTCAGCACGAACGTGGGGCTGGCCGCCGGACGGTACTCCGGCATCAGCCGCCCAGATTTGAACCGCACTCCGCACGCGTTGCAGAGGGTCTTGGGCCCCAGGGGCCCCGTCCGCCACTGAGGCGTCTTCTCCGACGCGCAGTGGGTGCACCGCCGCACGCTGCCCTCCATGCCCACCTCCCCCGCGGGCCCGCCGGCCCCGGGGCTCTTCTTGACACGGCTGCCGTTGGAGCCGTTCGGGCGTGCCGGCTTCGAGGACGGGAAGTCGGACGACGAGCAGGACGATGAGGGCGAGGGCTGCGACGATGGGCGCTGAACGAGGGAGTGCCACGCGGCAGCAGCCGCGGCTGTCGCGCGCGACCGCTTGCTTCGCGCGCCGCGGCCAGGCGCCGCTGTGATACAGCTGTCTTGACCAGCCGAGTTGACACCACCGTTGCTGGCCGCCGAAGCAGCCGCTGCCGCGGCCATTGCCGCATGCGCTGCCGACGAGTAATTCGGGATGTCGGAGTAGGACTCGTCGACGAACTTGGATAGCCACTCCAGCTCCGCAGCTTCCTCGCTCTGAATCACACACATCCATATACATCGGCATTGTTCAGCTCAGCTGTCCGATCTCAAGTCTCAAAACCTCTCAAAGTACGTATGTATGCAAAGTTCACAAGATATACGCATGTAGGCATATGCAAGTGACTGTGCGATCTTTAATTATCTAATGCTTACGGGTATGTAGAACTCATCGGCGAAGGAGAGCATCGACGTCTGGTGATCCGACGACGTGGCGGACGGAGTGTTGGAGGGCGGCTCACCCATGGCACCGAGGTGGTGCCCGATGTCGGCGGCGGAGGCAGGGAAGAACTCGTGGGCGCCCGCGTTGGAGAGGTCGAGGAGCTCGTCCACGCGCATGGCGTCGCCCATCGGCGGCATCCCGTAGAAATGGTGACCCGTGGAGAAGCCGCCGCCGTTGCCGTGGTGGCTCATCGGTGCGGCGGTGATGCTGGAGGCGTTGTGGTACGAGCCCATTCCCATGCCGAGCTCCACGCCCATGGCCACTTCCCACTCCGACGCCATTCCAGACCAAGCAAGAGCTAGCTAGCTGTACCACGCACTTAATTGGCAACTAGGCGAGGTTTCTTGAAATGAGCACGTTGTTCTAGTAAGTACGAGCTAGCTAGCAGCTGCTTTGCTAGTAGCAGTGAAAAGTGAGTGTGCGAGAGAGAAGGTATAGATGAGTGATGAGAGGAGAGAGGGGGAGGAGAAATAGTGCTGGGCTTTGAGGAGCTCCAATCAGCCACAAGTAACAGGAAGGGTTGTTGCGAAATTATATTAATATAGAGTGAGGGGAGAGAGAGAGAGAGAGAGAGACCTGTAGGACATGTGTGTGCCCAAACTATGTTTGACAAAAGGAGTGCATTGGGTAGCATTAAGGTGGTGCGATTAGCGGGAGTATAGAATTAGCGTGCAGAGAGGAGAGGAAGCTGCAACCCAGCACCGGAGCAGGCCCCAACGTGCCCCATGCACTGCATCCCGTCCTCTGCCCGCCCACACACACATGCTCCACCACTTGTCTCCCTCCCCCTCCCTTCTTAATTCTTATTACCATAGCTAGCTAGCTTTAATTCCCTTATTACCTAGCTTTCTGCTTACTTATATTTCACCATGTCACACTATGTATATTGTATATACACATCTAGCTTGTTTAATCCTGTACCAGTAGTAGTTTTTCATTTTAAAAAGAAAAGGAAAGGAAAGAAAGAGAATCTGGCCTGTTGCTTTAACCGTGACGCATGCACGCAAGCACGTGACTCCGTGAGCTGTAGCCTGTGGCGAGTGTCCATGGAAGTGGATGCCGAAGCATCGCTGACGGAAATCAATGTAGCTCGCATGCAGCAGGGGCATTCGTACAGGCAGGCAGCTACTCCAGCTAGCTGCAGAAAGTCTGCCACCGAGAATGGTTAATTGGTCAGTTTCTTGTCCGAGGGAAGTGGCCATGATTGCCACCTTTGCCGTCTAGCTACGAGCGGCTGGTGCTCGTTTTTGCCGGTCTCGGCGTGCAATAAACGCGCCTCGCTGCGTCCGCTTGCTGCTTCACGTACGTCGTACCGCTGCCTGCGTCGACGTTCAATTCTACCACTCCTACTTCTAACGTCTTGACTGATTTGGGAGGGAGAGGGCGTGCAGGTCCCGAGGGATCTTTCTTTATTCAGTTCATGCTCGTACTGCCTTCTACGTAGAAAACTCATAAACTAGTATGAATTATCAACTTCTCCAAGGTGCTTCCCTTCATCCACCTTCGGAGATAAGACAGGGTGCATCACATATTCTATTTCTCTCGTTTCAGTTACACATATGTATATCTCGTTCACTTTTTCTACCGCTTGTTTTTCATTCTAAAAATCACTTTTTTTTTGTTACTACTATTTATTGGCCCTGTTCGGCAGCTCATCAGTCGACCGACTTTTCGCAACCGCTACAGTACCTAACTTTTAAACGGAGTATTTTCTCAAGACGGGGTCTACAAGTTAAACGTAGTACACGTTAAAAGCTTAACATCTGTACCAGCCAAAATCGCAAATGAGTATCGATCTCCATAACTGCATCGTAAACAACCAAAATTCAAAAATTTCAATCAAAAACCATAAACGCAGCAAAAAAAACAGGCCCATTTTCAGTCAAAAGTTTAAAACCATCAGAAAAAAAACAAACGCCCGTTTAGGCCATAGGCCAATTACTCCCCCCTGACTGCAGCGTGCATGCTTCGGTATGCGGTGACTGCGCATGTGCCATGATGGGATCGATTGGTAACTAACGTAAAAGCGCTTCCCAACGCATCACATTTTTGTTTGGCTTCCATAAGCATCCATTGCCGTTGCTACCACAACTTCAGTTCGACTCGTGCTGCCTTTCGTTCCCTGAAGGAACAATGATTCAATGGTGCTTGCTTGGCATGGTACGTAGCGCACAGGGTGCGTATGTACATTGGGAAAGGCAGAGAGTGAGCCCCGGACGTACGTGTATGTACCGTAAAGTTTGCCAAATAGTAAATTATTGAACAGTTTGGCCACAGGTAAACCAGGACGAAAAGGAAATGTCCATCACTAGTAGGGCATAACCCGACAGTGGACATGTTGACACATGGTGCACCTGACACACGGAATATTGATACGTGAGCTAATGATGCGAAGCTGCCGTTTAACGCGTCTCTCTCATGCATGTAACTTTTAGGTGACACCAGTAATTGGTCAGTTTTTTGACAGTTGCAGTAACCACTTCTTGTAACTTAACTGCAATTAAGAACTGCCGTATGGAGAACTGAATTTTGATTTCTCTAACCAGCTGGAGCAATATGGAGCAAGCTATTACTCCATATACACATGCATGACTGCTAACTTAACATTTGCTTGGGAGAGCCGGTTAAAACCTTGATATTTATGCAAGTCAAACTTAACAAAAGAACATGCAAGTCAAACTTAACATAATATAAATTAACTAGGTCTCAAGTGCGTGGGCTACATACATATTCGTCGAGAGAAAAGAAATGGTGTGCCACTATGAGTGATCACACCGAAATAACATGCTTAAAGCGGTCCGGCACATAAGATAACATACTTAATTCATACTGAAAGGATACATTAATCTGGCCGCATCACAGTTAGCGAGCTTGAAGTGAGCTGTCTCAGCTTGACCACAGCTAGCTAGCTTAAGTGGCACTCTTGAGTCTGGTCAAAAGGGAGCTAGGCTGAGCTAAGAGCCTACTACATGCATGTCCGGTACCCGCTACATACAATTCCTATATATGTATCCAACGTGCAATGGGGAGATAAATACGGGTTTCCTATTTGCAAATTGCCTAACTTCAAGTTTTTTTTTAAAAAAAACTCTGTTAGGGTCCCGCGTTACCTCGGGTCCACGACTGTCTCGGAGTGACGGCACCCGTTATAAGGTCTGCCCCAAACTAAGTACATAAGTCAACCTCGACGACATTCACCAATTCCGTCAAAATATTAGTTGGCCGATGGATTCACAAAGCCACTGTCAGCTCGGCAGTTGGAACAATTTCACCGCAAACTCAACTTGGTATAGTTGTGACTGAGGGGGGTGTTGGAGATAGAGTATTTCCGTAACTTTGTAACAGGCAACAGGCTGTATACGTCTTAGTTATAGTTGATATATGAATTAAGTTACCGTATTGTAGATAGCATTAGAGATAAGATGATGCCAATGTAATATGTACGTTTGTTTTGCTGTAAGGCTTCTGTAGCTCGACCGGCAATACAAATACAGAGCAAAGTTCTGCACGGTTGCGTGCAGAGTTCTCACCAATTCATCCGTCCGCTGGTTTTCTACAGTTTCGTAACGCCCGGCCTAGGCAAGAGATAGGCGGGCGCTGCGAGCGACTCTTGCTTAATTACCTAGCTCCTGCAAATGGTGAAAACTTCCGCCCCGTCTACCCAGCCTCTCCCAGTCTCCCTCTCTCTCTCTCTCTCTCTCCTCTCTCTCTCTCTCAGCTAGCTGTAGGAAAGCCGGCGCCACCACAATCATACCCCCTGCACTCTGCCCCGCAGCCTCCGGTCCGCGACGTGGACGCCTCTTTGGCCGTTCCCTCCCCCTTCAGTACGTCCTTGATCTTATGCGCTAGCTAGCTCATCTCTCTAGTTCTCGACATCGCAGCTCCTACGCATGCATAGCGCGCTCCGAAAACGATAACCTAGCTTTCATGCACGAGCTAGCAAGAGAACGTACAATGCAGTAGTGGTTACAGAGCTTCCATCTCATAACATGCATGCATGTACGCACACCTAATCAGCAATATGGAACAACAAATTCGCATTTAGCAGTATCTGAGAGAAATTTGCTATTGTCATCTAGTATATATGATCAACATTTTGTCACGAGCTAACGGGAATGGTCTCTATTTCGAGTGGCGACAGGTGAGGAAATTGCCAGGTCTCACCAAACATATATAATAATATACGGGTGACATGTGAAATATCTTTTATCTCAACTAATCTGTGCATATCAGAGGACCATCACTGTGGTTAATCAATAATGATGCAATTGATTTTGTCTAGATTAACATCGCCGATTTGCAAAAGTAGTTTATATTGTCTCGCCCACTATGATGAGAGCTATCTAAGCAAACTAATAAGAATCCCAATGATTGAGCCGTGCCTGGACCCAAACATGAAATATATTGCACAAGAAAACGGTGCATATAAGCCATGTTTCAAACAATTTTGATTTTAAAAGTCTGTTTTAAATAGAGTGGTTTCTATAAATTATTTGTAAAAATTATTATAGGAGTCGTTTTGAATAGAATTACTTCTCAACGTAAGTATATCTTACTCTCTTAATTTCTCTCGTAATCAGGCAAGAGCCATAGTCAAAATACAGAGCACTTTTGAATAACGATGATGGATAGGATGGTTGCCAATTTGCGACCACATGCAAGACCACAGGGTGGAGGCGGAGCAGGGGCACTGTTGTCTCGTCATGGACATGGGAAATGTACGCGATCGTTTGCTAGCTGTACACCTCCGGACGTTCACTTGCGTACGACTAGAGGACCACTAGCATCTTGTACCCCGGCACCCACCTCCCATTCTACTCTCAAGAGCCAACACACGTACATATATAATGTCACAAAAGAACTGACACGCGGGGCCGCCTCTAGTGGGCCCGATCTCGTTAACTTTGCTGGCCGCTGTGACATGACATGTGTTGTACCATGCATGGTAATATTCTATGGCTCTCAAGAGTCAAGATGGATGGACGAAGCTTCGGCGCATACACATGCATAAAACTTTGGAATACTGAAGCCTGGATGTGTGCACGTCACTCGCTATTAGTTAATTCAAAAGGGACAGGCTTAGTAACGAAATGTCTGACAGCAACCGATAGTATGGAGAAGTAATACATTTACCACCAATAATGTAATGGCACCCATGCTGCAGAGCCGTCAATCAAAGGTTCGTAGTAGTTATTTGTTGGAGTAGCGCACAGTACTTGCGACACATGAAACGGCTCCTCTGCCCGACGCCAACGGAGCAATCGCTTGCTTGCATGCATGCACAGATGCACGCAGCGCCTAGGCAGCTAAACGCACCATCCGCCTCGCATGTGTGTGTGAGCGCGACGCACGGAGGCAGGGGAAAAACAATGGAAAGCGGGGGCCGGCCGCATGCATGCGACGCTGCCGCGGCAAGAGCCAACAGAGGAGGGAGCGAGCCGAGCGGCGCAGTGCGCCGACGGCATCGAATCCCCGGAATCCACGCGGCACGTGCCCACCTCCGTGCTTGCTTACGCAGCCCCGCGCCTCCGCCCACCTCCGTGCACGTGACCCCCGCGCGCGCTCGGCGTCGTATCGCACGCGACCAAGGCCAGACGCCCGTCCAATCAGCGCGCCTCCACGCGCCCGGCTAGTTAACTAACACCCCCCCGGCCAATCGCCCTCCGCAAACGCCAGCTTGAAGGCAGCGATCTGACTGACACGGCGAGGCCGGGCGGGCGCGCGGTTGCGTTGCGGTCTGCATGGCGCTGTTCGATCGGGTGCTCCGCTGCGAGATGGATGCATGGGCGGGGCGTCGGTTGGAAACTTCGCAGGCGTGAGAAGGCTGTGGTGGTGCCCGGTGTTCGGTTGGAGAGGCTGGATGGGGGAGCGCGTCTCTTTCGGGGCTCTGACACCGGCCTGCTGGGCATCACGTGGCGGCCGCTTTCGCAGGGCCCCTGCCACGTGTCGGTTGGCAGCCGGGCACCTCGCCATATCTCCGCCATGCCGCCGACGTGAGGGGTGTCATCATTTCCTCCTCCCTCGTTACCCCTCCGCTGGTAATCGAAAGGTTTCGGTCGCGGTCTAAAAGATCATTCCTTTGTTTTACTCCGTGTAGCTTGCTACTCTACTAGAGCGTCGATACCTGTAGAAAGGCCAGCGAAACAGATTGACGTAGCAGTGATACGTTTGTCCAGCTTACGCTTTTGATTCCCATTGGCCGTCCATCTAGCAATGAATGCCGCAAACTTTTGTGCCGGAATCATCCATGCATGTACTCCATATATATGCTAGTTCAGTATGAAGTAAAGAACCGGCCTTGTCGTTCACAGTTTACCGCTACTAATGTGCGTTGGCTACTTTACTACTACGTGTAGATGAGATATTTGCGGAGGCTGGGCATCAATGATTTTGGATGGGAAAGCAGTTGTTTTCGAGGCTGTGGACCTGATAGTTACTACCCCGCTCGCTTACAGGCAGCGTAGGCGTGCGCGGACCACACCGTCACGTGGGCAGCACCCGGGCGAGGCAGGGTAGGGCAGGGCGGGCGAGGTGGGGAGTGGACGGGTGGGATGAGGAGGCCGCTCTGGTCCTCGTTTTTTTTTGCCTTGTTTTGCCATTGCTGTGCCTCCGCTGGCCTCACCATTGGCCGTGGGCCTCCGTTGCATATGCGTGGCTCTCTTTTTTTTGTTTAGATTTTTGGTTTTAGCTTCTTTAAAATTTAAAATAAACAAGATAACTTCTAGAAACGGGTTATTCAGATAGCTTTTCAAGTCTAAAATCGTATATATCATCTACGTCGGTGTCTCCATCCTTTATTGTTATCTTATAAACAGATAAAATTATCGAACCGCAGTTGAAAAGAACATGCCAGGTATTAAACTAACTGTAGTACAAAAGAACATGGCAGGTACCTTCCCCACCAATGCCAATTTGCCATGCTACACCGTAGCCAAGCTGTACATCAGTGCATGTTCTTTTCTTTTCACTACGGGCTTAATTTTACCAGGGCCACCAATTCGGATTGCCTATCTCATCACAAACGGGAAGGATGGCGAAAATACTACAAATTGCCATGGGGGTATGCATGGTCTTCAAAGTTCGAACACCTTGTGCTACCAAAACTCTTCATGTAAATTTCGAAGCTATTTTTGACCTAGTTCGTCAAAATGCAGAGCTACATATAAGTCGTTCGATAGAGAATTGATGCTTCGGGTGTGAAGACACGGAATTCCCACTCCTTTTTCAACGATGCTTTGATCGAAGTCGGGGGACTTGCTTAGGCAGATGGTCTGCGATGACTCCCCTCCGCAAGTATGAAACAATGTAGTACTCCTACTGGCATAGTTTTTTTTTAAAATTTGTTAGGTTGGTCGTATATTTCTTCGAAAAATATAAAATATAATCTTTTACTACTACTAACGCTATCAAAAAGCTTGGACGTACTTGCCCTTTCTAGGAGTAACTGAATGAATGTCTGCATAGGTTGTGTGCAAACCGAGAATAAATTTGTATGCTTCCTTTCATACAACAAGAAACAGTTTGCCTTCAAATATGGACATCAAGGTAGTTGGATGTATTGAATGGATCTTTCATTCTTTCCTTTAAGCCGGCTCAGTTGTGTTTAGCGCTTGCATACATAAAGCGGTTGCTCTCGTAGGTCTATGCAGCATCAAAAGTTTCTCTCTTTTTTTAGCACGTAGAGGTGATATATGTTTATGATGAGTAATTGACTTTTGGTTCAGAGAGCTTGCATAATTTAAATTTAGTTTTTAAGAGTTTGTAATTTTTCAATTGCTTCTGTTGCTAGCAGTATGATTGGCATTGGGGCCGCGGTCATACCGACCAGGAGCGATCTGGCTGGTCTAACCGGTCTGGTCGGCGTAGGGCAAGCGGTCAGACCAGCGGTGGAGCAGCGATTAGACTGGCATAGGAGTCGCGGTCTGACCAACCGGGTGCATTAGTACTGGACTTAAATGGCGGTAGGATCGAGGTTGTGGTACCACCAGATTCTAGTTAGCGGTAGTTATTTTTCAGATAGGGTTGGGATGGAGTTGGGTTCAAACGGTCATACTAAGCATTGTGCTGCGGTACTACCGGGGCGGTAGTACCGGAGTTGTTTTTGCGATATGATCAGTGGGCAACTGGCATCAGACCAGTTGCTGGCGGCCAGAACACATCGGAGGTGTTTTTGGTGGTTTTGAGTGTTTTTTTGTACAGGGTGTGTGCACTGTGGTTTAAGGTTTGGTTCTAGGGGTTAAAATTGGTGGCTTAGGTGTATACATTTTATATGGTATATTGTATGGATTAATTATGATAGTTGGTGATTTGTGTATTGTGCGGTGCTACGTGATGATTTGCTTGTTGTTGATTATAGGACTCGAAGCTACATCATGGTGAGGCAGACACGGTTGGGACTAAGCTAGGTGAGTTTAGACCCAAAGCGGTCTAGGGGTCGATACTATGCTCAGAGAGAGGTGAGGTCAAGACAATCAAGAAGCCACCGAAGATGACCGGGGTTTGTGTGGTGGTTATAAGCCGAGACAACGAGGAGCTGGAGCGGAAGCTATCAATGGAGGACATGACAGGCAACGACAAGGTGGATTAAGACTAGACTCAGGAAGGAGCCGAGGTCCTGTGCGGTTAAGGAAGCCGGATGCTGTCATATGCGAGGAGAAGTATGTGATGTACCAAGGACTTGGATCATTTGCAAGCGAGAAAAGTTCAGTGAGATCTAGACATATGAGAGGTTTGATGACAAGTCATTAGAGCCATATAGAATAAAAGCTTAAATTCTCCCGTCCAATCAATCTACACATGTTCTGTTTGATTACTATACTTTCCGAGAATCAGATGCTATTATGCTAGGCCGGTTGTACATCAACTTTGCTTTGCATGAAAAAGCTGCCAAAATGTGCTTTCCGTTGGGTGAAGCTTTACCGTGTAGGTAAAGGGAATTAATTGATGTGCAAGTACTCCATCGTGACACACTGCACTTAACACATGCATGATTGTAGAATTACTTCTAGCATGCGTCATGACTTTTTCCCTGCTGCTTGTCTTCCCAGCTAGAAACCAATCTCTTTTGGCATCCGCATTGGTTGTTGTACACAAGCTAGTATGGCCTACTCGAAGGTCGAATTAACAGCTCATATAATTACGTTTGCATTATTGGTGTGTACTCACTGAATAGTTATTATCTGGTTTGAAAAGATTACTTCTCCGGTTGTAAAGTAACATGTTGCTTTTGACATGTTTAATTTGTAAATACAAGTGGTTTTTACCATCAAATATCATAACAATATGTTACTAAATAACATACTCCGACATTTTGACGATACATATATCAGTTAGTGTTTTTCTTTGCGTGGCGATTCAAAATGTTTTTTCTGCATTTCTTAATTAGTGGTCAAAGTTGAAAAAAAGGATTTGACATGAATACTGTGGTGAGAACTGTTTATGAACAATGTTCGGTTGGTGGTGTAACATGCATATATATCAGCACTATTGCGCTTCTTTTTCAAGTGTTTTATATAAAACAATATAAACAACAATTCTAAATATTACTATGGTGAGAAATGTTTATGAGTAATTTGGATGGAAATGCATACCGTCGAGTCGACCTGCATGCTTCCTTCACACTCTTCAGTGTGTGCTCCATTTTCGCGGACTGTGCTGCTACATGATCACACGTCAATGCATCATGCATGCATCCTCGTCGACTACAAACCAAGCATGTCGTCTGTTCCATTGACAGGAAAGCAATTAGGGGTGCTTTGAAAGCAAGCCAAACCCATTTATTGCCCTTTGTTTCGTGCACGGTGTGCAGTTGCACGGCTAGTTTCGTATGTTCAGCTCTAGTGGCGGTGTCAGTATTTAGTTATGTTCTAGGCTCGGTGGTAGAATGATCTAGGTTATCTGTGCTACACTATGAAAATATTACCTAGATTAGACTAAATTTACTTGGACTGTATACTAGATATTTTTTCACACTCTAAACTAAAGCCTACCATATTCAAGGTGTGGCTCCGCCCCTGTTCAGCTCTCCATCTGTATGAGTCGCAATGCATGCCAAGTTTTGTCGTTGTTCTATGCGCTGCATGCTTTGCTCTCGATCGTTCCATATGCCTTTTGCATGTATAGTGGCACAACACTCCAATTTGCTCATGCTTTAAACTCGATCACGGAAAGAATAAACACAAAGAAATAGTACAAAATTTGAAATGCAGACCAAATAAAGTCAACCTTCATATACGAAAACTGGTCAGTCCGAAGGGCATGGGCGTGAGTTGAGTGTGAAGAAACAAAGACACTGGTTGGTTGGGGAGTAGCTAGCCGGCCAGTACCTGGGGTGTGCTGTGTCAGGCCAAAATCCAAGCAAAAATTACACCGCCCAATGCACGGTCATGAGGCGTTGACACGAGCCTGAAACCCTCTCACCGTGAGCTGCAGCTCACGTACGTACACCGAGGAGAGGAGGTCGTGGCATGCCATGAACTGCACGCGCAAGCTCCCATGCAAATGCGAAGATATCAACCCGCCGCTGATTGGAGCAGGATCCTCCACATTTGTAGTAAACTAGAATAGTGCTAGTACTATACCAGTATTATAGTAGTACATCTTGTTTGCTTTACGGCGATCGAAACAGGGATAAAAATTGTAACCTAGCTTATACATATATGGTGATCGGTTCGGCTGAAAGCTGAAAGCTTATGGCTGAAAACACATAGTTGGTGAAAAAAAGCAGAATGAGAGAGCTTATTTAACATAATTAAATTTAAAAATTGAAAATATAAAAATATGTTAGCCCATCACGACAATGCAAACGAATGAGAAAAAAAGAACCGACAAAAAACTCAAAAAAGTCAAAATTGAAAAACGAAATTATAAATAGTGCAAAAATAAGCTTAAGCTTTAAACCATAAGCCATATTGATCACCCCTATACTATAACAGTCGAGCTATGTAGGTTGACCAAGCAATGTAATTGAGTCATAGATGATTAGGTAACCTAGGTAAGTAGTTATAGGTTGTATGAGATATGTTATTGTTAATATGGGTATTGTTGTGAATAACTTGTGCCCGAAAATGATTTCGTTGTCTTTGGATGTGTAGAGTCGTTTGAAGTCAACCATAGTCAATTGTGAAGATCGGGGCTATGCTCATAGACTAGCTGAGGACTAGAACGATCAAGCATGTCGGGTGAGACGGTAAGCTCAAGCATGACACGAGAAAGACGAAAAATGTTGAAAGGAAGTTTGGACGATGGGTTTGCACCATGTAGATTGATCGGTACAAGTGAGGTGTGGTCTGGTGGATCCGAAACGGGAGAGACTTACCGACGCGTAGCAAACCAGTGGTGCATTTACATGTGGTAAGTATGGTGATTACTTGCAATGGAAGGAGATGACCGAGTCAAGAAAGAGTATTTTGATAGTTTTACCAAAATACCAAAAACTATCTTGAAGTAAAACCACGGCGCTTGAGCGATACTTGAAAGAGCGATTTAGGTCAACGAGAAACTGAGAAAATCAAGTTGGATCAAGGCTAAGGACTTAGCGAATTCGGACATATGTTTTGAAAAGCGTACATAAGTGTAGTGTATAAGTTCAATCCGTGTGTGTGGGGTTATTGAGTTTCTCTATTATGCTAAATGTATAATATCCATTAAGGGTTAACCATCCAACCATCTTCTCTTGAGACCAAGTATTCATGAGTTTTAGGGTTAGGGTTTGAGAGAAGTTGAGTGTTGTGGTATGCTCTCTTGTCCTCCAAGTGAAGTGACTATAAAATCTTCAATCGCAAATAGCAATACATTGTTCTTTGTTCATTTCCATGAATCTCTTTTGTGTTATTGATTTGCTCTTGATTGTGTTGGTTTTTCTCCTCTCTCCCCTTCTTGCTCTTGTTGTTCCAAGGATGTGCAAAAGATGGATATAGCCTCTAGAAATCAATCTCCCCCTATTTAGACACTTGGTTAGCAAGTTTATGAAGAAACCTAGTTGTTACCACGTCGACCACCTCTTTTCCTCCAGCGAGCCACCCACAGTGACCTCCTCTCCACCGCCTTGACCTTCTACCGCCAGCTCACTCAATGCCTCCTCGAGCTCCACCCTTGTCTCCGATGAGTTCCCCTCCGCTCCTAGATGCTTCCTTGATGTTTAATTAGCTTTTAGTGTTGTAGATTGTCGTAGTGTCGTGGTGCCTAGCTCCGCTGCCGATTAGTTCACCATCGGCCACCGTAGTCACCAAATTGGGTCGTGCCATCCTCACCACTAGGTGCACATCGCCTTGGCTTTCCATTTTTACCCTCTCCACTGGCCACCATGGCTCCTCTCGTTAGCGACAAGCC